>JAVSBS010013363.1:0-14658 GCA_033124195.1 Coracias cyanogaster
GGGGCCGCGGTCCGGGGCTCGCCGCGCCCCTCCGGCCCCCCACGGCCCGGCGGCCGGGCGGGAGGCGGCGGTGAGCCCGGACATGGGTGTTTCTCTGCGGGAAGCGCTGCCCCGTGGCCTGTTGGTACCTGCGGACGGGCGCCCGCCGGAAAGTCCCGTGTGCTGAGGAACGGGTCTGGTTCCTCGCCCCGGGCTCTCGCCATGGACACTATGAAAACCACCTACATCGTGCTGGAACTGATCATCGCCGTGCTGTCGATCGCTGGCAATGTCCTGGTCTGCTGGGCCGTGGCCATCAACAGCACCTTGAAGAACGCAACCAACTATTTCCTGGTGTCCCTGGCGGTGGCCGATATCGCCGTGGGTCTGTTAGCCATCCCCTTCGCCATCACCATCAGCATTGGGTTCCAGGTGGATTTCCACAGCTGCCTCTTCTTTGCCTGCTTCGTGCTGGTGCTGACCCAAAGCTCCATTTTCAGCTTGCTGGCGGTGGCCATCGACAGGTACCTGGCTATCAAGATCCCACTGAGGTAAGAGCCCGGCGTGGACACAGGCAGCCACATTCCCTGGCAGCCCAGACTGGGACCTTCCTTGCCTAAGCCTGCAGGAACTTCTAGTGTTGCCATAAGAGGTTCGCTGCTCACAGGTGATGATGAAAATAAGAGAGATTTCTGCACTCACTCGCTGCAGGACCGGGATCAGGTCTTTGGTATCTTGCCTCTTACTTCTAAGTACACCTGGGAGCTCAGTTTCTTGAGGATGTTTGTCTTGGGAGGGTCAGTGGCTTCCTGGGGGGTGATGCAGTGATGTAGCTGTAGCTAATCTATGTAGGTATTTCTACAGCCCCCATTACTGTGGTGTCTGGGCATCTCCAGGGTAATTAAATAAAGGAGCAATCACTCTTCTCTTTTTCCCAGCCTATCAGAGATGTAGTTTTTCAGGCTGTTTGGTATGAGCGCTTGTCCCTTCTTGAGCTCAGGGCACAGCAAATGTTGAAAAGTCATCTTAAATAGATCTTAATAGGACTTTCTACCTACTTTGTATTTTCAGCTAGGACTAGAGTCTAACTAGGCTGATGTCCAGATTTTAGAGGGTTATAACAGATGGACTGAAAGCGCAATTTGTTGCATCTACAAACGCTGAAACCCCATTTCAGTGCTTGCATACGTACCATTTCCTTCCGAGTGCTTACTTATAGGTCTGTAAATGTCAGAAGGTGTCAGCTCTGTGCATACGCTGTGAAAGGAGAAGAGGGAAGGAGAGAAGATCCATCCCTCCGTTTTCAGAATTTTACAGTTTAGACTTTTAGCCAAGCGCAGCATCAGAGACATAAACTGGTTTCCTTCTAATTCATGGGGCAGTGCACTATACTGGGGAAAACACAGTGGGAATATTTTACAGGTGCTTCACCAGTGAGTTGGTGCAGCAGCTTCTTTAAGCTTAAGTGCACCCAAAATCCTGGCTTTGCATTACCAATGACCTGAGTCCTTTAGTCTCCGTCCCCTCATGTCTCTGCTGTCTCTCCCTGAGAAGAAGACTTGGATGGCTCCCTGCTGGGGAGCCCAGGGCCGCTCGGGGGACTGGTCAGAAGTGGAGGCAGTGGGAAGCGCGGCAGCTTTGGTGTAGGGACCTCAGCTGAACTGTGTAAGCTGCAGCTTTCCTTGGTTCTGCTCGTCTCTGGTATTTCCCGTGCACAAGAGATGAATTCACCCTAAAATAACTTAAAAAAACCCCTACACCCTGTTCTGGCCCCTTGCATTGGAGAGCGCTCATACGTTGGGCAAATATTAATTAGTCATCAGGCAGGTGATAAAAACTGGTGGTGGAAATGCATGTATGCTGAGCGGCTGCATGTGTCATCTGCGTGTGGAAATTCCACGGGATGCAGAGCGAGCGAGAGCCGAGCTGCAGCCGGGTCTGCACAGGAGGAGTGGGAGCAGAGCCGTGCCGATGGCTGCCAGCATCTCTGACACCAGCGGCTGACCTTCGCAGCCACCCGGCCGGACCCGGAGATGCACACTGGCTCTGGATACCACTTTGGTGCCTCTTCCATTCATTCATTTGGGGCTGTCTCAGGGTGGGGGCAGGAGGCACAGCAGCGGCTAAGGAAGCAGGTCGGATTTTTTAAGTTTCAGTTTAATCACACCAGCCGCCGCAAGCAAGCTGTTCAAGCATGAGCTGTTAATTATAGCTCTTTTCGTTTGCAGCACAAGTGGTTTTTGCAGCTGAAGTAGTTGAATCTTGTGAGATCGGTTTCTGGAATCTGAGGCGAGAGCGGCAGACCAGAAATGCTCGGAGGGGATCCTTCACGTGTTTGTAGAAGGGAAGTGGTTTTGCTAACTGATAAAACAGCAACTATTTCCTCCACTCTCTCCTTTTCTTTTTCCACAGTCCTGGTCTCTAGCAGGTTTGCTCAGCTCTCCATGAGGCCAGTTCATACACCGAGAAAGGCTGGACTAGATGATCCTTGAGGTCCCTTCCAACCTGGGATTCTATGATTCTACCTGTGTGGGATGAAATCCCAGCGTGGTTTTGCCTTGCCTCGGGATTCTTTCCCACCATTGCTTTTTTTTTCACCCCATCTTAGGCCAAATCTTTTATTCTGTTTGCACAAACATCTTTATTCCAGCGAGCGCTTCCCAGCTGGACACATAAAGCCCCTTCAGCTGTAGATGGATGTTAAGGAGTCCCATCTTAGGCTGGCCTGAAGTGTGAAGTTTGGATTAAACTTGGTCTTGGCATTGAGGCCCATTTCAGTGCTCTCGGGAGTGACCAATAAGTAAAACTCCTTTAAAAGATAGGTGGTTTCTCTCTGAGAGCAGTGCAGGGCAATGGATAGGTCATTGCTCCAGCAACAGGAGATTGAGGGACTGGTACTGAAAGGCTGGTTTTATTTGCCCAGTCAGCATCGAAGAGGATAGAGGACCTGTAAAACTATGCTGGCAAAACACTTCTCTACGGCACTAGAGTTTTCCAGCCAAGGCTTAGTTAGAGCTGCCTCCTCAGCATCGTTATTCCCGAGATACTCCAAAGTGGTGCAGGCAGCGAGGCGGGAGGAACTCGTCCAGCCGCCTGCTCCAGGTGGACACACGTGCCATTTCTGGAAGCTTTGTGGTGCGGAAAGGGAAAGCTGGTCATCAACTGTAGGAATGGAGACCTTAGGAAACATTTTTCTCATTAAAACACTCATTCGGGAGACCAGTGCAGAGGCTGATAACAGGCCATGAAGCATTAGATGTTTAAGAAAATTATCTGTACCCCATCCTATCTTGCAATTACAACAAATGACGCTGTTGTCACATCCACTGGCTCCCTGTGGAAGCCTCTGCAGGGACACTGAGAACTGGCTGTGCCATGCTATTTAATGCTATTTCAGGGCTCTTTGGGCACACTGAGAGGCTGCAGGCTGGGGCTGCACGGGAGTGTCTGCATTGCAGCCAGGCTAATAATGGATTTTTCAGTTCTGTGGCTGAACCGAAAAATCCCATGGGGAAGAGGAAAATTGTTTCAGTCAAACTGAAACAGCATGTTTGGAGGCTTCAGTGAAACAAAGTGATCCTGCCCAACCTGGTAGATTTTGGTTTGAGTGGCTTAACCCTTGCGATGCTGCTGTGCTGCTTTTTGAAATGGAGGCATCCTCACTGGAAAGGAGCTTAGAAATTCTCATCTAGACCATTGCAGGGCGAAAATCTTACATTTAAAAACGGTGTTTTACCCTCCCTCTTCCGGCTAAAAGTATTTGCTGAGTTTGACCTGAAGCCATGAATTCCTTCTGTCCCTTGAAACTCTTATTTTGTTTGTTTGCTTTTGACAAACTCACTGTTCGTGGAGAAGCCCCCACCTCACTGCCCATGTTGTGCAGCTGCAGCCCTGAGCTCTTCCCGGGTCCCTTCTCCCCTGGCCAGGACACCAGGTTGCAGCTTCTTGTCTCCAGACACGCTCTGACCCTGCCTTGCTTCCCGCATCCCTCCTGGACCCCAGCACTTCCACCCAGGCAGTGCCGCTGCCCGCGTGTGCCTGTCCCTGTGCCACCCCAGGTCCATGGCACTGTCCCTGCTCTCCTCTGCCAACCCACCCCGCTCCAAAAGCTCGCCACTCCCAGCGCTTCCTCCAAGCAGAATATCAAAGCCAGGAAATTGAGCATCTTTCAGCAGCAGTAAATCCACCCTGAGGAGTGTTTGGCGCAAGAGCGGTGCTAGGCTTTCGCTCTCTTGGCGTTCTCCAGGGCTGGATTTCACCCCACAGTCCCGTAGCTGCCAGCCAAAGAAGATTTATAGGTGGAATAAAATCTTTCCCTTTTATTTGCATTAACCAAAATCCTTTGGCGTGGCTAATAATTGTAGGTACGGATAGATGCCTGGAACAAATGTGTCAGGAATTAGGGAGGGAGAAGAGTACCTGTGTTTAGAGAGCAAAGGGAGAATGAAACACCCTGTGCAACGTCACGCTGTGTGTGTCCTTGTCTGGCTGGTCATCTCCATCAGGATGGTGAATGTGGTGCTGCTGCTGCCTACCTGGCGACACCTCAGCTGGGGCCTGCGGAGGGAAAATCCGCCCCAGCTCCCTGCCTTTGGAGCTGATCTGGTGCTCGTTCTTCCTCCCTGGATTTACTTCTCTCCCAAATTCAATTTTATCCTTAGCGGAAGTGTGAGACTGATGTTCCTGGGAAGTTTTGCCATGAACTGGAACAGGGTATCCATGTCCATGCCCTCTCCCTTTCTGCACCTTACTGCCCCCCCCTGCAGCCAGAGCATCCACGCTTGGCTCACGCTCAGTCAGTGGTGTTGCACTGCTCTGCTTCTCGTGCTGTCCCTCTTATCTTTGACCTGATGAAGGCAACGGTCCAGCTCGCTTCTGCTCTCCTCATGGGGACAAATTCCCTTTGGGTTGTTGTTGCTCCTATCTGACCCCTTTAGCTGTGCAGTGTCCTTTCTAGAGGTGGGTTGGCTGTTGATGCTTTATGGCTGCCTGCCCTCGCTGTGCCCTGCTGCTGCAGGGGAGGGGGTTCCCTCTGTGTTCCTCAGCAAGGAATTGTTCCTGGATCCCTTTCAACTCCCAGTTTGTTCCTCAGCAAAGCAAACTGGCGGGTATTTATGGCAGGTGGGAAGACTGGAGCCACTGGTTAGGAGAGAAAAGCCTCTTCAGGATATTGGTCTTCACCTGCCATTTTCTGTGTGCCTCAACGACACGCAGAATTGCAGCTGCTCTTCCTTCTTCTGCCCTTGCTTCATTTCCTTTCAGAAGGGAAGTCCTTGCATTGCCCTTCATCTGAACTCCCAGCCAGGTTCTGCTGTTCATGCGTGGCTCACAGGCGCGGTGCCTGGTCCTGAGCAGCATGGGAGGCATCGTTATTCCAGAGCAGTGGAAGCGCTGCCTCCCCCATCCAACTGTGGGCTGTGCCTGCCCAAGGTTATCATTGGTTAATAGGTTTTGGTCCCTGCTATACAAAAAAAGATGTGGGCAGGCTGGAGAGGGTCCAGAGAAGGGCCACAAAGATGATCCCAGGACGGGGCAGCTGCCGTTTGAGGAAAAGCTGAGGGTCAGGGTCCTTCAGCCTTGAGAAAAGAAGGCTCAAGGGAGACTTATCGCCATGTTCCAGTACTTAAAGGGTGGCTACAAGGAAGATGGAGACTCCCTTTTTACAAGGAGTCACACGGAAAAGATGAGGGGTAATGGGTAGAAGTTATTCCTAGGGACATTCCCATTGGACACAAGAGGAAAACATTTCACATCAAGAAAAATCAGCCATTGGAATAATCTGCCCAGGAAAGTGGTGGATTCCTCAACGTTGGATACTTTTAGGATTCAGCTGGACAGGGTGCTGGGCCAGCTTGTCTAGATGGGGCTTTTCTCGAGAAGGGTTGGACCAGATGACCCTTGAGGTCCTTCCCAACCTGGGAAGTTCTATGATTCTGTGATTAATGTGCAAGAAACCCAACAAACATGCCTGGGTGCTGCGGGCAGGAGGGCTGGCGTGTTCGTTTGAGCAAAGGAGCTATCATGTCTTTAAGGAAGTTTGTGTCAGTTGAGCTCAGCTCAGGCAGAAGTTTGTGGGGGTTTGTGCTGCCGCCGGGGGCTGGCCTGGCCGGGGGTCTCGCAGGGCTGCCGCCTGCCCCGGGCTTCAGATGCAGCTGACTGGACAAAGTACAATAAAAAAGTGGAGTAATTGCACGGCTGTAAGCCAGAGAGGGGACATCACAGCTATTTATAGTTGTTTCCTAAAATTTCCTTAAAATGCATTTCCCAGTTTTTAATGATTTTTTCCTACCTTGCGTTTGGGGAGGTGTCACAAAAATCCTGACAGGAAGGGAATTGTCCTGACGCAGCTCCCGCAGAAGCAGGGGTGTCAGGGAGCAGCAGCTGAGAGTCTCATTTCCAGGCTGTTGGCTGAGGACACCCATCTCTGAGCAGAGCTAGAACCCAGAGCTTTGGGTTCAGGAGATTTTTTTCAGTTCTGGCCACCTCAACCTATAAAAAATACAGGTTAATTTTTAGATGAAAAAAGCTATTGAAACCTGGTAGAATTTTCCTCCAGAAAACCTTTTGACCTCTCTGGAAAAAATATATTAAACCAAAATGTTTTGACAACAAACTGGTTTACTTTGCAGTTAAAAGCTTTTGCTTTTTTAGTTAATGGGATAGTTCTTTGGGTTTTTAGAAGTGTGCTGTTTGTCCTAACAATGAGCACAGACTGCAAAACAGAGTCTTCTGCCCTGGCCCGTGGCTGCACGGGACAGTCACTACGCGGGGGGTGTTGGGGTTCCTGCTGCTGTATTTGATCTGCAAGATGCCAGGAATCAGAGATGCCAGCTGTGCCTACAGATGTGTCCTCTCCCCTCCCTGTCAGCTCTCGCGGCTTTGTGAAGTCCAGTGGTGGGTTCAGGGAATTTGTACGTGCTAAAGAGCAGATTATCTCCTAATCTTAGAGATGACGTTAGGCCTGGGCATGAGCCACAAATAACCTGCGAGTGCATCCATGGATGTGTGTCTGTGCCCTGACGCTCACCCTTCGGTGCCATGTGGGCACCTGCGTATCGCTGAGCACCATGACCAGAGCTGCTGGACCCGCTGGGGACAAGGGACGGAGCAGAGTCCCCGCAGGAGCAGCTGTGCAGGTGGCCCAGTGCCACCATGACTGGGCTCTGCCAGTATCCCCTTCATCAGCACCCATTGCCCCGCTCACATCCTCTCTCCCACCCAAGCCCCGATGCCAGGTTCCCGGGATCACAGTGCTGCTGGGGTGGCTGTTGGCCATGTCCTTTCTCCTCCATGCTCAGACCTGTTGGTCTCTTCTATGAGCTGTGCCTGTCGTGCTGCAAAGGCGTAGCTGGCACGCAGGGCTGGGTGCTGTGTCACCAAACCTGGCTGTGCCTGGGCGAGGACACAATGGGTTCCTCGAGCTGCCGGAGCACACTGGGACAAGGGTGGGTGAGTGGTGCTGGGCTTGGCGCTGACCACGCAAGATCCACCAGCCCTCGGGAAGGTGGGTCAGGGCTCTGCAGGGAAGGCAGATGAGAGGCAACTCGCTGGGGCTGGTTGATGGACAGGCCAGTGGTTTGGGGCCTTTGGGAAGGGCTTTAGCACCCGTTTCACTACAGAAAGAGTGAGCCAGCAGAGATCTGCCACCTCCCCACTCTGTTATCTGAGTGAGCAGGACCCTGGGTGCCTGGGAGGGGTAGTGGTCGCACCGCTGCTCTCGATGCAGGATCACACCCACACAGCTCGCTGTGAATCATAGCTCCTATCTCACCCCACCAGCCGCCTTTAACTCCGCTGCACAGCTGAGGTCTGACCGCTCTGGGAGGTTTGGAATGACAAAAATTCTCAGCCCCATAAGGTAGATACCGTGGGGCTTCAGAGCCCCGAAGGGAAGGCGTGTGAGGACTAGCTCAGGAGGGCTGCAGGCTGAGAGAGAACCAAGCTTTGTGCTCCTGGGCTCCCTACGGAGCACGAAGGGCTGGTATGGAGCACTCCTGCCTGCACATGGCGTCTTGAGGCGGCTGCTTGTGTTTTGATGTCAGGGCTGAGGAGCCTGAGAGCAGCGTGCAGAGCTGGGCTCGTTTCCTTCCCGTGCCCAGGCTCTGGCCGTGCCCCAGCATCGGGCCTGCTCACAGCGGTCTGAGGGAGCCCGCGCTCGCCCTGCACCCCGTTCCTACCCCCGTGTCTCACTTCAGTTTTCCGCCACCTTTTCTCACCCTGTGGAGGAGAGAGCTGGCGGGGGATGGCTTCTGCACCAGACACCGAGGCAGCGAATGCAAATCCCCACCTGGCTGCTGGGAAAGCGCGAGTGAGAAGAACATTCGCACCCGTCACAGGTGCTGTGGGCGTTGGGCCCACGCTCGGCTCCGCGGCCCCCTCCACTGCTCCCCACCCTGCAGCAGCCTGAGCGGCTCTTTCCCATCGTAATCCTCTGGATTACCCAAATGCGTGCCATTTGCAGGGTGCTTTGGGCCAAAACTGCCCTCTCCTGCATTTCTTCTTCCCACGTTCCTGGTCCTGCGAAGCTGAGGTCCTTCAGTTGTTCCCCAGCCCGAGCTGGTGCTGTGCTGGTGGTGGCAGGGCTGAGGTGCCGACCTGTGGAGGGGTGTCTGGGGATAAACTGGGATGACGAGGGACTCGGGGTCTGTAGAGAACAGGACAGCCTTCCCTCTCCCAGCTGCTCTGCCTTCACCCCGGGGAAGATGGAGTTCAGGAACGATAAGCACATGGGTATGGGTATCTTGCTGAGAGGGTTTAAACCTGCAGGCACTCAATAGTCCAGGCTGCAGGGCCCGGTGTGGCTGTAGCCTGTATGGGGTGGGCTGGGGCACACCAGCACAAACGGGTACCCAGGGGTAGGGAACGCTCCCCTCCATACTCCTGGCTCATCCCAAGAGGCATCACCATGGCTGAGTGTGAAGCACAGGTGGGTTTTGTCCTGGGAAGAGTAATCTGAAGTCCTCATAACCAGGAAGCAGTTAACCAGGGGGCTGCAAACAGGTTTGCTTCTAGCTGGCAGCCATCTCCCATCTCTACCTTCCTCTGGGAGCAGCAGATGGGCAATGTCCACCCAAGGGCTCATCTTCAGCCAGGACTGCTTCATCCTGGTCTCTGTGCTGCTCTTTGTGCCTTTCTCTGCCTCTCATCTCCATGACTCTGCTTCTCAAAGAGCAAACACCGTAGGGCGGGTCTGGAGCATCCCCAGCCCCTGACAGCCTCTGGTCATGCACTGGGCTTGTGTTTTCTCTTATTAATTCAAAATCGCCTCACTTTTATTTCAGACGAAGGTTGAAAATACTGTATAATGTGAACAAAACAAGCCTCTAGAAAGTTAAAGCCTTCCACAAAGCGTGGGGTGCTGCCCAGTGGGTGGGTGCTGGCTGCTGGGGAGGGCTGCGGCCCTGCGAGCACTCGCGTCTCCCCATGCAGCTTCCTCTGACAGGCTAAGCATGGCCGTGAGCCAGCATCTTATGGCATGTTCAGGGTGGTCTCCATGCCCTGGAGGGTGGGTTCTCTGGAGAGGCTGAGCTGCTGCAGCCGCTCAGGATTCCCGTGAAAGCAAATGGCATTGGGAGCAGTGCTGCCCACAGCCAGAAACGGAAGGCTCTGAGCGATGTCTCCTGCCCCTCCAAATAACCCCTGGGTGCTCACCTGAGCTGTGGGTGCTGGGTGTTCGCAGGAGCCCGTCCAGCAGAAGGCCAGGGGTGCGAGGGGGGGATGCTGCCGCTGTCCCTGCACACAATAGGGACAGATGCGGGAGGAAGTGATTTGTCTACAACTGGACACGGACAGACGCAGATGTTCTGCTTCCTTGGCTGATACCGTAACCGCTAATCAGATTTCTCACTCTCACCGCCAGCTCCTTCCTGGTTAAAAAACACAGATTTTGCTTTTTTGCTTCTTTTCTTTTTCCCTCCCCCTCTCTAAGGTGCAATTTATGATTCATTTAAAATGTCCTGCCAGGATATTTCAGCTGCTATCTCCATTCCCTGGCTATCTGTGGAGCAAACAGAACGGCAGTAATGGTGCTTATTTTGTGCCCTTATAGCTAAAAAAATAAAAAGAGCAAGATGCAAAGTACAGCTGCAAGTAGATGACAAGGATACAATGCTTGGCAGCCAAGTGGCTCTCTCCCCTTGTGAATGGAGGTGTCTGTGTGTTTCCCTTCACACTTAAAATAGAACCATGTAAGTTATCACTGCTTGTTTGTCTCAGAGCACCTGTGTAGCCCAAGTTCTGCAAAGTCTCCATCTGCTCACCTCCCTGCATCCGGCAGCTTGGGCACAGGACAGGATGGGGAGGGATGCAGGGAGAGTAGCGGGAGCACCGGTCCCCAGGGCTGCCTCCAAACCCCGGGGCACCAGGAGTGCAGAGAGGACCTGAGCGGGCTGCCGTGTCCCTTGCACAGCCATCACATCACGCCTGTGTCTCCCCACCCATCCCATCGAATGTGACCTCAGCACAGGATACTCAGGAGTTTGGAGTTTAAGCACTGAAATTGCTCATCCAAGGCTGATCCTGCGCTGGGGCTTGGCAGTGGGAGAACTGGCCCGGACTCCTTGAGCAGAGCAGCGCAGCACCCTCCCATCAGCCTGGGGTGCTGGGACTCCAGCGGCAGCTCTGCTGATGGACACGCGTCTGTCCAGCATTAACTGCAGCTCTGCTGATGGACACGCGTCTGTCCAGCATTAACTGCAGCTCTGCTGATGGACACACGGACACAAGTCTGTCCGGCACTGCTCTGCCAGCAAGGGGCCAGGATAGAGTGAGGGTGACCACAGCACGTGTGCAGGTTGAGAGCCTCGTCTGATTCCAAGTGCTTCCTCTGCACCATCCCAGAGACTCTGAAGATGCCAGAACAAGGGGTGGGACCTTCCTGGCTCTTCCTAGTTGAGGTTGCAGAGACATCCCTGTTGAAACACGATGCTGCAACTTCGGCATCGTGCTGCATACACAAGGGAAGCATTGAAACACGCGCTGTCCGTGTGCAGCTGCACAAGCAGAGCCTGGCAGCCCTGCAGCCCTTTGGGAGCTGCTGGCCAGATGAAGCCTGACCAAGGCAGGTGGATTCCTCCTAACATCTTTATGTTGCCAGGCGCTGCATCTCCGCCAGCCTCAGGGCTTTTACTCAGCACCCAGCGAGGACAGGGGACAGCAACAATGCCTGGGCAGGTGGACATCCTACTGCAGGTTGCTGAAGAGCCAGGACCTACGGTGTATTTGGCAGCTGCCAGCTGCAGGTCTTCAGGCTGTGGCAGAGACAACAGAGTTAGTTTTTGTGTCTCCAGGAGTGGCCTAGTAGCAGAGGGGTGGAGAAGGACATTGGGAACAGGGCAGCCACAGTGAACAAATGTAAGGTGTTCGTGCCACTCTGCAGGTGACGCTTAAAGGGGTCACTTCCCACCTGGGAAGGAAAAGGGCTGTGTGGTCAGATGCTGCCCAGCATGGTGGACCACAGCACTGATGACCACATGGTGGCAAGTGCTGACGCAGTTTCTCAGCCTGCAGATCACCCTTTTGTTCAGCAATATGTCTCAGATGTTCAGTAAAACAAACTATTTGCTATTGGCGCTGCTCTTTGCTAACCTTGGGTTTATTTACTCAGTAATTTATCAGCCAGGGCCCAGGCCAGCATCATGGTCAGGGCTACCAGCAGACTCCACCAAGCACTGGGAGATTGGGTGTGCGGCACCACAATGTTTTGACCTGTTCATCCTTCTGGGCTGCTTGGGGATGGCAAGGGATTCTCCCCTGTTCCTGTCCTCTGAGGATAAATAATGTGGGAATAACAGTCTCCTTCCAGACTCCAAGGCTGTTGGTGTCTTCTGGCCCGCATCTGATCACCCCAAATGCTGAATTAAGCCTTGGCTGCTGCTGAACGCTCCTCGCTTGACGGGAGCTCAGGGGCAGCAATGCTTCTGCTTGGGTGATCTCCACGGGGTCACTGCAGGGGTTGGTGGGGAGATGCCAGGTACGTGCAGGACATGACTCAGTTCCTGTCAGTTGGGAGCCAAGCTCCTGCACAGGGGAGGCTGGGCTGGCTGCAGGCTGGCAGCGTCCCGCTCGGCTCCAGCTGTGCTTCGCAATGCCTGCCTGGGTGGCTTGGCTGGGCTCCAGCTCTAGCAAATAGCAGTAGAAGTGCAATGAGACCTGTTGGAAAAAAACCCCAGTCCCTGGCCATCCTGAAAACAGAGGCCCAAGCCTGGAGAATGCAGAGAGCCTCCCAGCAGCCTGCGCTCATGTACGACTCTGTCACTTTGGTGGTTATCATGATGCTCTTCCAGAAGAGCTGTGGACTTTCCTGAGCCATCACTGAAGTGGCGGGGCCACAGGTGATAGCAATGTCTGCTGGGAGCAGGACACCATCTCCAGCCCATGGGCCAGCTCAGGGACCATCTCCAGCCTCAGTGGCAGAGCGGTTGCTCACTTCATGGCCTGATGGAGCTGTGCTGTGCCCTGGCGCTGCCGCTGCCTGTTTTGGTGGCAGCACAGCAGGTAACGAGCCAGCAGCCTGCCGCTTGTACACGATGACACTGGTGGGTCAGAGCCAGGTTGTAAAAGCAGCTGAACTTTCCTTATTTGACCTACTGCAAGCCAGGCTGAGGCACTGGTGGCAAATGTATAGTTACGTATGTTGGAAGAATGGAAACCTGGATCACTTCGTGATGGCAGCACAGTCAGGATGGCATCAGGGCTTCTGCAGCGTGTCCACTGCAGGGGCACTGGGTGGGAGCTGAGGTAATGAGCTGCTTGATGATGGTTCTGCCAGGAAAGAGACTTTGCCTGGTGATGTAAAAGGAACTAATGCATTGCCAGGTTATTTAATCTCAATAAATCATTTTAAAATATTCAGCTGTTATTTACATTAAAGCAACAGTTGATGCCTCTGGGCAGAAACAGAGGAGATTCAATATTTGTCATACATTAATTGAGCAGACTTAGGTGAGTAAATTGACTCTAATAGTTTTTTGCTTAATAATATTAAGCCTAAAAGAGAATGAAGGTGGGGTTTGCTGGAGCATTCAGAGCGGTGAAGCTCTGTTGGTTCCGCACTGTCTGATCATGTTTTGTAGTGCTTGGGAAGAAGCTGAGTCCCAGCTCAGCTGCCTCAGAGCCTCTGCCTGCTTCTGCTGATGGTAGTTTCTGCCAGGGTGTCCTGCAAACCTGGCTGAGTCTTCTCAGGCAGGCCTGAGAGTCTTCTCTTCATACCTTGATCTGGTGACAGTCATGTACTTTTTCATTTTTAAGCACTTGCGTAAATTCTGTTAACTTAAGGGCAATACAGGCAGTGTCCCACCAAATCAGTGTATTAAGGTAACACTGAGGTAATTAGTGAATTATTTTAGAACAGCAAGCTACTCCCACTTTCACCTTGTCCTCTTCTGGCTGGTAGCTCAGCGAGCAGGTGTTTGCACACACCCTTCTCTGTAGTCACGGCAGCGACCATCCTCATTACCTGCCATCAACTGGAGAGGCACCGGGAGGAATTTGCAACACATCCCTGCGAAGACAAAGAGCTAATCTAAGGAGTACACTTGTCCCCTGGGAATAACTGTCTCCACTTTCACGACCACCATCTCCTCCCTGTGCTGACAGACCCGCTGCGCTCTCGGCTGCCCAGCTCTGGCTCTTGCAGCCTCAGAGCACAGCACGTTCCCTGCAAAAGGGGCCCCACTTAAACGTGGTCCTGGCTGCAGCTCAGTTGTGTGAGCTGCGCAGGGGAAGAGTGAGCCGCTCACACATGCCCCCATTATGGCCACTGGAAAATCAAGTGACTCCTTAACTGGTTTTGTCAACCTTCCAGCTGAGCCTTACCATCACAGAGGAGTCCAGAAGAGCAGATGGAGGAGCCTTATTTGGGGTCATGTATTGTCAGGATGTCACCAGCCTGGCTGGGCGCGGTGGACACGGCACGCTGAGCCACCATGGCTTTTCCTCGCGTCCCTGCACACAGCCTGATCCAGGCACACAAAACTCCTGACCCTTCAGTTTCTCTTTCTGAACAACGGTCTTCGCATTTTCCCGTCTCCCTACAATAGTTTTTGGAATGTGACAGGACTGAGACAGCAAAGCAGCAACTGAAGTGGTCAACTGAGCGTGAATAGCACAAGCCAAGGAGCCACGGTTTCCTCTCCCCACGTGCAGAGCTGCAGCTCTTGGTGCTCCTACGGGCACTGACTAAGCTTGGCCAACGTCATAGCTCGCAGCTCAGACTTCGCCAAGAGATCGGATTTCTGGGAACTTGCTCTGAATCAAATCTTAACGTTTTCAGGTCCCACAACTCCCAGCCAGCTCTGGCTCCTGAAAACTTAGCATGTGCTTTTGAAAGCAATGGGCTTGGCCTCACTGATGTCCCAGCTGATAATTTCTCATCTTCTGAAGCAGCGTGACTTAGTAATAATGAGAGAAAGGTGCAGGAGAAACCTTCAGTGGCTGGACCTGCCCTTTAGACATCTGCCTCCTGGAGTGTGTTCAGACATCAGCGGTGCCTGGACGCGGCTGCTGCTCCCACATCGCCCCGGCCATGGCCAGAGCAAGCCCTGCTCCGCAGTGACCACGCAGAAGGAGCCGAGGACTCCCCCCAGCCCCTCTTTGCCCCCCGAGTTCATGATGGTGACCCCACCACGAACCCACCAGTCTTTGCAGCATGCAGGAGGAGCGGGCCACCCCCCACCCACC
>JAVSBS010013364.1:0-12885 GCA_033124195.1 Coracias cyanogaster
CGGGGGATGGGGGGAGGCTCCGGGGGGGGGGCGGCGGCGGCTCCCCCGCTGCGGCATTGCGGCGCCCCCTGCTGGCTACCGGCGGCGCTGCCGGCCCGGGACCGGCACCGGCACCGGGGTCGGTCGGTGGGCTCAGGGGCCGCAGCTTCTCCAGGCGACAAAGGGCAGCTGCGAGGGCAGTCGGGAGCAGCACTCGGAGGGTGCACGCAGGGGCTGCGCTCCTCCTGCGCCCACTCGCCAGGTGGTGGCACCTGGTGGTCCCCAGAGCTGCGGTTCTGCCCGGGCTGGGGGCGGCTGAGCATCCTCCGCAGCCCCGCTTGCCCCCTCGCCGCCCTCTGCAGCCACAGCCCGCTGTCTGCACGAAGGACTCAATACGCTGGGGGGAAGCAAAATGCCCCGCCGGCCCTGCTCTTGCCCCGTTCCCAGCAGGCAGGGCTGGATGGGCAGGAAAGATGGGACAGCCAGAACATCCCACCCCAGAGTTCAAAGAAAACTCCCGGCTTTCTGCGGCTGGTGTGGCTCCGAGGCAAACCCTGCTGAGGAACCCCATGGGCTGTTCTGTTGCAAACAGCATTCAGCCCGTCTGTACAGGCTTGGCACATAGTCTGCAGCGAGATGGAGCTTGGTCACAACTTGGGTTTCCTGAAGGCATCTGCAGAACTGTCCTGGTGACTTCAGAACCAAAGTCTCTGACCAGCAGAGATCTGCAGCTCCCTGCACAGCCTTCCCTAAGTGAAGCTTTAAACACCTCATGCAAAGCAAATTATGAAATTAATCCCCCGGCCTTCTCCAGAGGATAGAAGTGACACCACTTGCTCTGCTGGTACAGCACTGGCCTCAGCGTGTTGGAGCAGCTAATGCAGCCCCGCTCCAGGAGACCCTGCACTGTCCATGGCCCCACCGCCCCCAGCCTGGCTGGAGCCATCGCATTCCCACTGGAGTCTGATCAGCCCAGCCCCAAACCTGCCATCTCCAGAGCTGCTCTTCCCATGGCATGGCTCTTTGGGGTTGTGGGTGTCACGGCCCCCTCCCCAGGAGCAGGCTGGGCTAAAGCTGTGAGGGTGCTGAAGGGTGCCCCAAGCTCCTGACCCACCAGTACTTCTTTGCCCTACAGCATCCAGGCTGGTGTGCAGAGCAAGTTCCAGCTGGAGAAGCAGGGAGCTGCGCCCTGAAATGCAATCTCTGCTGAGCTGGCCTGCCCTGCCTTAACAGCACCTTGCGCCCAACTGGGGACCTGGCCCTTGGTGTGGGATCATCCCAGTGCCCCTCAGCGCTGCTGGGCTGGGCAAAGGGAGCAGAGATCGGTGACAGCCGAGCGGAGCTGGTTCTGCAGAGAGCGCCGGGGAGTTTCTGTCAAGCGCTGAAATAAAAACACATTTAGCAAAGTCCACCAGGTGGAGAAAAAGAGATGAGTTAGAGCAGGAGCGCTGGTGCCAGGTCGGATCCTGTCCCTCCGACAACGAGACGGCAGAATCAGACGCCGGCAGCTGGGGAGGCAGCGGCTGGTGCTCGCCAGAGGCTGCAGCAGCTGTGATGCCATTCCCATTCCTTGCTTCCCAGCACCCTTAAACCATGACACCCCTGCCCTGTTCCCCTTGCTGAGGCCAGACCAGCTCTGACCCTGGTAAATCAGCAAATCAGGTCAACCTGCTGCTGAAATCAATGAGGAAACACACCTGCCCCGAGTCACTGTCTTGCTTAGAGCTCCTAGAGCAGATAAATTACTTCCACCCCAGGAAATGGGCTTCATCCAGCCCAGGCATCCTCTCCAACGGTAAAACTGCCGTCAGGTCGTGCTAAGGAGGTCAGCACCAAGGAGTGTTTCAGACCGTGGTTGTAGGAACAGGTACATTAAGGTAAAAGCCTTGGATGGCTTTGATCTTTCAGAATAAATCACAGCTCCCCATCCTGTTCCAGTTCAGCCTGCTCTGCTCTGACAGGTGCTTATGCTGTGCTCAGCACTGTAGCAGCCCAGACCCTGATTGCTTATCTGATTTCACACCATATAAAACACTTGAGTGCCGCACTTAAATCATCTTAACGTTCATTTTGAAACTGAGTTTGTAAGTAAAGTTTATCCCTCGTATTTGTCTACTCCAAACACATACAAAGAGAATTAGGCCTACAGATACTTTATTATTCAAAATGCTATTCAGCGGGGTAACAAGCACTTCTCTGCCTTGCTCTGGATTCCACCTGGACTAACGAAAGGCTCATTTCCTACCAGTGCACGCAGGTGAGTTCATTCGTATGCCCTTCAAACGCTCCACAATGATTAAAGCTTCTGCAGACGGGGTCAGTGAGGCTCAGAGAGAGGAGCAGCAGCTGCTACAAGTCCCTGTTAAGAAGGGGGCCCATTACTGGGAGTTTTTCCCCAGCTTCCAGCACGGGGCAGGGGGGGTTCTGTGTGGGCAGGGGAAGGCCAGGGTCTGGCAGCAGCAGTCGGCAGAGCTGCTCCACTTCCCTGGAGCAAACCTCTTTGTGTCAGCTGAAAGTGGGGCTGTGAGCACAAAAACGGCAGAGAGAGAAATCCAGGTGATTTTAGAATAATAGAATCATTTTGGTTGGAAGAGACCTTTAAGCTCATCAAGTCCAACTGTTCCCCCAGCACTGCCAGGTCACCACTGAACCATGTCCCTCAGCAGCACATCTCCACGGCTTTGAAACCCCTCCAGGGCTGGGGACTCCCACCACCGCCCTGGGCAGGTTGTTCCAGGCCTTGACAACCCTTTTGCGGAACAAATTTTTCCTAAAGTCCAACGTAAACCTGCCCTGGCAGAACTTGAGGCCGTTTCCCCTTGTTCTATCACTTGTTACTTGGCAGAAGAGACCAACACCCTTTATTTCTCTTGCTTCCAGTGTTTATTAAATAGTCAAAAGCAGCAGTTTTTTGCGAGTCTTATCTTTGCTGGCAAGACAAATTGAGGACATCAAGAGATAAGCTGTTCTTCCACACCTTTTCAGAAAGTTCAGTGACTTAACGCACTAATGAGCCGTGCTAGGAGCAGCATGGCTCTGAGCCCATAGGGTGGAACCTGTGCTGGCCCTGCCCCAACACATAAGGCTGCCCGTGGCCTGGCCACACAAGCTGAGCCCACATCAGCTGGTCCAAAGCAAAGACCTGACAAAAAAAGAGGCTCCCAGAAATGCTGCTGTTTCCCTTTTTTAGGGGCAAAGGGTTATTCAGAGGGAAGAGGTAGTGTTTGCTGATGTGCAGTGAGATGCTGCCGGTCACCTCATGGGTATCAAGGAGGAAAATGACCACTGTCATCTCAGTGCCTGAAGTAGGTGATGCGCAAACATGGAATTCTCTTCCCTACCCTAATAATTTCCCTGGTTGTAGAAGCCCAGAATGGCAACAGAACGAAACAGAGACAGCAAGAAAACCAGTAAGGACACGAACTGGATGTGTGAAACCTGACATTGCCCTTACTCATGCTAGAGCAATCGAGAAGAAACCCTAGTTGAATCAAGGCGGAGACCGAGGTGGCTCTTTTTGACCTGATGGCATTCACTGATGGCCCTTCCCAGGGCAAAGCAGGATCTGGCCCTTAAAGAGCATCTTTCCATCATAATGTCTGCAGACATCGCTTCAGTACCAGTTTTGCTGACCTGGTTGAGTTCACCTTTCTCCTGATCACTTTTGGGGTTTTTTGCCCAGGGCATTGCCTTGGAAAAAAAAAAACCTCGTGATGTCCCTGAGCTTTTCTTGTCCTGATGCACTCGCTACAGCCGCCCACCCCACAAGAGCAGAGCTGCCCTCTCGGTGCATCTCCTGCTGTAAATGGAGAGAAAACAGCAGGAAAAGACGAAATGTTAGGGAGCTAACCATCCTCTTTGCATGCCTATATTCAGAGCAGAGAAAGAGGAGGGATGATGGGTAAAAGCAGAGAACAGGGTCTTCTAAAATAGCTACTTAGTGGAAAATTCCGCTGCTGGGAAGTGAGAATGCAAAATGCATTTCACCTTCTAAAGGAACCCTCCAAGGGTCAAGGTTTGCAAAAGGCCAACTCCAGTGTGTATAGATGTGTGTGTAGGACACGGTGGTCATTGTCTCCCTCTCCTGGCTGGTTCAGAGAAGAGGTGCTGAAGTTCCTTTTGCTCCCAAGCTCACATGGAGCTGGTGTCTGTAAACCAGTCAGACAACTCCTGTTTAATACATGGGGAGAGGATGGGATCTGCTTTAAAATACACACACCCCCCTGTATTTTAACAGCCTCAAATCTTGCTGGTGCTCCAAGCTGCCTCAGTAAATGCTGGAGGCATCTCAGCTAACACCCAGCATCTCCAGCAAGGAGGATGTGTCCAGATGAGCTGGTTGCTCATTGAAAGGAAGCTCCTGTTCTGGGATTGCTCTGCAGTATATGGGACAACTTGTTCTCTCTGACTTCTCTCTGGACTGGAAACCCACAAGATGTTCCATGTCCTCTGGCCAAGGGCTGCAGGAAAGGTCTGTCCTTTCCAGAAGGACCTTGCTCGATAACTTCAGGGATCCTCCTTAATACTTGGACCGAGTGGCTTTTCTCTAAAGCTCCCTCCTGTAGTTGATGGAGGGATTCTGAACCTCTGAAGGACTCTCTGCCTCCACTGACTCTTCGCATTCCTCTTAGAGTCCTGACTTATGCTGGGCTGCCCAAGTCCCTGTCGCTGCCTCACCGCCAGGTTCTGCTGCACCTGCGAAGGAGTGTAGACACAGGGTGGAAAGGACCAATTCCATCACACACAGATGGAAAAGCACCCTGAGAACCAAGGTGAGCTGCTGCACATCCTGGCACTGCACAGCACATCTGGCAGCCAAATACTGTGGGGATGCTCAGCAGCTCTGCATGGGGCTCAAGGCTGAGGGACAGCCCAGCCCTGCCTGCTCAGCAGGCTCAGACCAGGGCTCCAAGCCCACCCCAGCACTGCACTGGGTGGTCACTGTGCCCCTCTATTTCTGCCCAGCACCACGGGGTTACAGAGGGAGAGCCCTGGACTGTGCTCCTGGGAGAAGAACGATGCCTGGGCTTGTGGCAGGAGGTATCCGAAATCCCTCTGGACCAGCCCGTGGGCAGCAGGAGGGCTGTGAATAGTGCCAGGCAGAAGCTTCCCACCTACCCTGGGAGGCACCGTGGACAACTTATTCCTCATTAAGGAACATACACTTTGTACCCATCACCTTTGGAGCGTGGGACAATCTTCTGTTGCATTTGCCATGGGGCATTTGTCCCTCAGCAGGTCACAACTGTCTCAGCAATAAATGGTAGCAGGTTTCCCTTATTTTTGGGTCTGACTTCCAAATATCCTTGCCCCTTCATCTGTTTTTGTCTCTCTTTGTGTTACCATCACTCACACAAGCCTCAGTCCTGGAGCTGGACCCTGTCACTGTACAAACACAGACCAAACTCTTCTCCTGTCATCAGGAGGGTATGGATAGACAGTTGGGAAAAGCAAAGGAAGGAAGAAAACGGCAATTAAAGACCCCAAAGTGCTTTGGAAAGAGTGACCACGGTGCTGCAGATCACTGCCAGCTCCTGGAGGGACCTTGTGTGAAAATGCCTGTGCCTGGTCCTGAGCTTGGCTCCAGGAGCAGCTGCATTTTGGGATCAGGCAGCCCAGCATGCTCCAGAAAGTTAACCTTCCACACACAAAGCACGCTGCAACCTTCCCTGTCGTTATCTGCACGACGAGTAGAAACACTGCCCAGCAGAAAGAACATGCTCCTCAAGTTACCCTGCAACAGAATAACCCCCTTTGCAGGTCTTCACTTGGCTAAATCCGTGTTTAGCTAAAGCTGCTCTTGACATTAAACTCATGCTCTAAGAGCGAGCGCCAGCACGTGTCAGAGCCTCTGGGCTACAGCAGAGCCCGTTAAAGTCGGCGCAGGTTTCACGGGTGTGTCGGTGGGTTCCTGTTACGCAGACGTTTTGGTCAGGGATGCTGACTTTTTGGGGCATATTTCCCTGGGTTAGAAAATGCCTTTACAGTAGAAACTTGTGCTGCATGTTGCTGTCTAGAAAACCCAGCCTTGCGCCTGGGTCGCCCGGTGCTGCGCGCTCCTGGACCAAGGGCTGACACCCTGCTATCTTTCCAGAAGATGTTTTGCATTTTGGCTGGGTTGGAAGGCTGCCTCCCGCCTGGGATGGGGAAAGGGGTTGGGAGCCAGGACCTGCGTCCTGAACAGGGAAGAAGCTTCCCAGGGCTGAAACCCAGGACAAAGCCAGTCCAGAGGCTGGGACCTCTGGGACAGCAGTAGCAAGTAACAGCTACAGTCTACAGAGGAAGGAAAATCAGGATTTTTAGCTGCTCTTCCCCCACAGTAGGATTTGCTGGTGCTAAGACACGTCTCAGGCTCTGTGCCTCTGTTCCCCTAAGCGCATCTTCCCCTTTTTAGGGGACTGCTTGACTGACTCCACATCTCGGGCACCCTCGTGCCCATCTGGGTCTCCCAAAGAGCTTGGCCAAGGCACCCACAGGCACCAAACCCCAGAGAGACACTTCTCGGGTGTCCCTGCTCCTGCCTTGTTGCCTTTTGCTCATAGCTTCATCACAGCCGCAAAAAGCTAACGCTTATCACTCATAACTCAAGAATTAGCTTTTTCCACTGTCAACGCAGTCTACAGCCTTCATCTATCTCATTCACTCAGAGAGTAATTAGTTTTGTATTACTTTACGCAGTGATGCTAATACTGATTACAAGGACTGATAACGAGTAATAAATACAACCCAGGGATGAAAATTACCTTTCTTTGTTATTGGTTAAAGCTGAAGTTAGTGACATTAGACACAAATTGGTTTATGAGATGAGGCAGCTGCCTCCTGTTACGGGCTGCAGATTTGCAGCTTAAGCCTACTAGTTTCCATGTATCTCCCTGACAGTGGAGGGAAGAATCTGGCCACGAAACTGGACACTAGGAAGTCTCCCATGGCTGGAAGGGAACCGGCACAGCCAGGCTGGGTGCTGCTGGGGCAGAGGAGCAAGGGCAGCTTTGGGGAGGGCAATGTGCATCCCTGGCAGCTCCTCCCTTCCTCTGAAAATAGCCCCAAGAGTGATGTGATTTTAGTAAAATAAATGGAAAAATTGCTGGTTAATGTTTAGTAACTGCTTGCTCCAGGAAGGTATTTCTTCCCGTGGGCTTTCAGTGATTACCAGGTAAGGGGATGTCAGAGCTCCAGCTGCCCTGCTCTGCATGTGCGAAACTGTGAGGAATGCAAAGAGTTTGTTACTCGTAATATCCCCGCAGCTCGCCAGCAAGGACGAGGCACAACGGAGAGACAGGTTAGACAGACAGACAAGCAGATGGCATCCTGAACCCTGCTGCTGATACCCCTGGCTTTCCTACAGCAGCCCAAATCCTCTGCCCTTCTGGCAGCACCGTCTTCCTGCATGTGACAAGCAGATCCTTAGAGAGCAGAAGTTGGCTCTGCTCCTTCGTGGCCACGAGGAAAGCCAAGCTGGGTGTCACCGAGAAGAAGACAAGGAGACAAAGCCCTGTGCTTTGCTCGGGAAGCCCTCTGCCCAGAGCTACATGCACAGCCAGAGCAAGGATGCTGCACCCCGAGGTGCCCGGAGCAGTGTGGCTCTGCCCCCCTGCCCCAGCACCCCTAACCCAGCCACTCAATCCTAAAACCAGCCAGCTCAACCCAGCCTAGATATATAATTTCAGATGTTGACCTCTGACCTGTGGAGAGCCAAGAAGGCGCAAAACAAATCAGGAGACCTTTGGCAGCTAGAAGAAATCCCAGAGCCTCATGTAGGTCTTGCTCTGGGGCCAGGGCTCCTGCCACCCTCCTTGATCCTGCCTGCCAAGGGCAAGCGGGTGATCGAGGGGCTGGCAGGGGCTTCTGCCAAGGACTGGGATGTGGGCAGCTCTCCCCTTGCTTCACACAGGTAAAGCAACCATCCAACTTAGGCAGGGCTCAAAGCCCCTTCCAAGCCTGGGGTGCAGTCCATTGTGCATTACCAGTGTGCTCCCAGCCAGGCGTGGGCATCCCTTCCTCCCACCCGGGGGCCAGAGGATGCTGCAGCACCAATACCTTGAAGACAATTCCTTTCCCTCCACGAGAAGAGCTTTCCCAGCCCCCAGCTGGAAGGACAGCCATATGCTCACCCACTCCAGCCCCATTTAGCAGCCATCCCTCTCCTCATTTCTTCCTTTCTTGTGCGCTGGCCTGCCAGTGTCACTGCAGGGAGGGAGAGGAGGGGATGGCAGTAGCTTCTGCATCACCAGGGAAAGCTGCCTAAATCAGCAACCTTTCTCTCCTGAACCTTGATCCCTCCTCCCCCAGCACGGGATCTCTGTAAGGGAGGGGAGAGACTCCACACTGAGGATGGAGATGTGGACCCAGCTCTGAATCAAACGTGGAAGACACTGAGCTGGGCGGTGCCTGGGCTGAAAGGCGTATTTGGGGATTGCATCTGGCAGCTGTGCTACAGAAACGAGATGCTAAAACTCTGAAAAGAGCTCTGCAGTGCCAGGCGAGTCAGCAGGCACGCTGGTGGGAGAGCTCTGCATGGCCGGCACCGGGGGCCTGGCAGGACTCAGCTACCTGCAGGCAGCAAACCTCAGGTAGACACTGCAAAGCAGAAACCAGCCCCAGCAAGGCAGCTCAGCAAAGCCAGGGCTTTAGCAGGAGCTTCCAACCTCCTCAGGATGGGCTGGGACGTAACTCTGCCAAAGTCAGCCCGCAGTGCTCAGCCCCACGGCTGACAGCAGGCTGGGTTCCCCATCCCCACCCTGATTTAAAGTTGGGCAAAAAAGTTGGCAGTGCTGCATTCACACACACACACGAAAAAAAAGCAAGCAAGAAAAGGGGAAAAAGTAGCCAAGCACAGCTGCATCCTTGGCACAAGAGGCGATAACTCGGTGTCCTTGAAAAAGCCCACCATGGGGGCTGACAAGGCCAACAAGGGATGATGACAGCCCCTGGGGAGGGGGTCCCACCCAGGTCCCCATGCCCTGGGTGGGCTCCCTGGGGACAGGCAGGAGGGAAGGCTGGAGGGGCAGCGGGGCAAGAGCCAGCCCCATCACACCGCTTCGCCACCATGCTGCCATGGCCCCTGGCTGGCCATGCCCTCGCCCGGGCCAGGTGTGTAGCAAGGAACCCCTTTTTGGCCGATTCCTGAGCAATGCTGGCGGTCGCTGGCTGCTTTGTCCAGCGCAGCGCATGCGTGCTCCCCGCGCATCCTCTCGCACACAATGGGCTTCTCCTGGGCGCTCACTTGCAGCTCTGGTTCCTTCCCATCCCTCCTCATTCACACAGCTCTTGGATTTCTTTGCTTTACACCCCCCTCCTCCAATTTACTACCTTTTCATCCTTTCTCCGGAGGGCTCTGTGCAACAAAGGCAGCTCTTTATTTTAGCCATTTCTTCCTGCGGGCAGCAGAAATACTCTGAGGGTGCGAAGCCAAAAGGCTTCAGCTACTGAAACTTCAGCAGTAGGGCAGTGACAGGAGAGAGCATTGTCAGCAGGAGAAAGGCAAAAAAGCATCTACATAAAGCACCCAGGATGTGAGCCCAGCTGCTAATTGCTCCTACACTAAGAAGCCTCCATTCCCCTCCCATTTATAGCTTCTTTTTCTTTCTTTTTTTTTTTTTTTTTTTGCTTCCAGGCAGCATCTCAATTAACCCCACAATCTAGAGCATCCTCTTGCAATTACTTTCCTTCCTTTCCTCAGTGACTGGGAAGGGAAAAAAAAAAAGCCACCAAAAAACAAAAGACAACCACCCTGCCTGCTTCTCCCCAGTCATCTTAAAGAAGTCAAATGGAGTTTTATTTCCACTCGCAAGAGACCGCTTTTGTGTGGCTCCTTTCCTCCCCCCCACCAGCCCCACTACTCGCTCAGTCCAGGGGCCGGGACAGTGAATGCAAGCATTAAAATCCAGTTTGAAACAACCACCAAAAAAAAAAGAAAAAAGGCGGAGGGGGGAGAAGGAGCTAAAGAAGCTGCTCCTTTCTCCCACAAACCTGTCACAGATGGAACCACCAAGGGACATTTAAATGTCGCCTAAAATCTGCAAAGCTACCCCCACACGAGGGGCTGGCGGAGGCAGGACCCATCCCCGGGCACCCACGGCTGGTCCCTGGGGGGGGGCCCGGGACAGGCAGCCCCCAACTTCACCAAGCCCTGGGCGGGGGTCCCGCTGCCCCCTCAGCCCCTTCCCCAGCCCCGCACGGCAACTTTTGCTGCAAGCGGGGCGAGCAGGTGAACCCCCCCCCATCCACCCACACCTTCCCCTCCATCCCACCCCTCGGGGCCACCCCCTGAGCCCCCCAACCCATTCCCCCCACCCCAGCCCGCAGGGTCCACCTGCACCGCGGGCTGAGCAAAGCGGGGAGCCCGGGGAGAGGAGGAGGAAGAAGGAGGTTGGGGGGAGCACAAGGTGCAGCTCCCCACTCCAGTTGTGCTCTCGAGGTTTAATAGAAAATGGCGTTGGGGAGATAAAAGGGAGAGAAGGCGGGGGGGGGGGTGGGAAAAGCAAGAGAGACCTACTTGAGTGAGTTCTGTGCCCATCAGGATGAGGAAGCAGAGGGTCAGGAGCTTGCTTGCCGGTTGCATGTCTCGTACCCAGTTCTAGGCACCTTGCATGCAGATCACCTCCCGGCGAGTCCCCCTGCGCCGGTCCCCGAGCGCCTCGCTGCCTCCTCAGTCCTTTAGTGTTGTGATTATTTTAATTTGGGGGGGAAAAAAAAAAAAATAAAAGGAAAAAAAAAAAAAGACAACGATGCAATTTTAAAAATAAATGAAAAAAAAAAAAATTCAGAATGGTTTTCCGGGCTGCTCTCAGCACCCCCAGGAAGCAATGCAAGAAATCTGCTCAGCAGAGCCTTCACTTTGCATATTTATTGGGATCCCAGGTTCTCTCCTCTGCTCCCGGTGCTGGCTCTCTGGTAATTTTTTTTTTCTAATTTTTTTTTTTTAATGGCTCCCCTGATCGAAAGGCATTTGCGAGGAGAAATTCAACGGAGCACGAAATGATTATCTCCTGCTATTGCCAAAAGTTTGCCTTGAAAAGGGGGGGTGATGGGGAGAGGACAGGGATTAAAAAAAAAAAAAAAAAGAAAAGAAAGGAATTGGTAGGGCTGGCTACTAGCAGGGGATGGCTGTGGAACAGGATGTGACATCAACTAAGGCGGGGGAAATTTAACTAAACACGGCAAAGGGAGAGGGGAAAAAGCCGCCCCGGGAGCGGCGGTGCGGGGCGAGGGGGGGATGCTGCGGCAGCGGCCCCGGGGCTGGGGCTTAACCCCCTCCCTCCCTGCCGCCCCCGAGCTCAGGGACCTGCCGAGCTGCCCCAGCTCTCCGGGGGTGCCCAGGGAAGGGGGGGTGTGCAGAGGGATGCGTGTGTGTGTCGTCCCCCCCTCCAAGTACCAACCTCCAAGCAAAGATGCTTTCCCAAAGGCGGCTTTGGGATGCGGCGCAGTGGATGCTGCACCTCGGAGCAGCATCCGCTGTAAGGCTCAGACCTAAAGGAAGGCAGCAGGAGCATGGTGACAACCCTCTGGCTCCGCAGGGCATCCTCCATTGCAGCTATTCCCAGCACCCTGCAAGGTCCTGGCTTGGGGGGGGGGGCTGCAGGCAGCGCCCACCCCACACTGGCCTGGCCGTGCCCTTCCCAAGGTCCATGGGGACTGGATATCCCTCATTTCTCTCTCACACACGCCTTGAATGCTTTCCAAACACTTTGTCCCAGGACCTCATAAATGCCTATTAAGTGTCTGGCAATGCAGGTGAAGAGCATCAGCTCCCCCCCCCTCTTTTCCAGGGGTGAGAAATGAAATGCAGACCTTCTCTTAATGATTATGGAATGAATTAATTGAAATCACTTGCCACAGACCCACAACTGGCAGAGGCCTCACAAGGGGATTTTCCTCTTTGATTGCTTATTGCAATGGGTTCCTTCTGCAGTTCTCGGGTACTGGTTATTACTGGAGCGGGAGATGGGATCTCTGTAGCAATGAGCTGATGCGGGGCCTCTTCCAAGCCCTGGGATCACAGAGCGCAGCGTTCAGCAAAAACCTGGAAATTTGCAGCTTGGTGGTGCCAGGCTAAGGCTCAGAGGGGACAAACCACTGAAAACAAACTGGAAAAAGACTTCTGTGTGCACGGCCATCAGCACATGGCCAAGGGAAGGTTGTCCCAGACCTTCTAAGAGGGGGTTTCAGCAGCACCCTGCAGCTTCAGGCGGCTCTCCTCTAGGCAGGCAATCAGCACGTTAATTTAAAGAGAGCTCAGAAAAAGGCAGTTCAGAGAGCAGCTCTGGTGAAGCCAGCATGTCTGACTATCCCACACAGATCTGGCTTTAATGTACTTCCCTCAGCACCTCCCTTTAAGGTCAATGTTTTATAGCCCATAAAAGCTGAGGACCTTTAAAAAGCATTAAGCTCCCCTTGACTTTATCAAGAGCAGCGAAAGAAGGCCAAAAGCATCCGTGATATGACAGGGTTTGAACACGTCTTCCCCTGGTGCCTTAGAAGGTTGGGTTTTTTGTACCGTGGGCATCACCTTCCCACTGGCAGGGATTGAAGTGGGCCACCCTGCCCCTGAATGGGTGCTCACCAAAAATCAGGGGAGGGAAGGGGAACTAGAGAGTTACATGGGGCTGTTTTTCTCTGCTGGGTGCACTGTTTAAAATGCCTTTAAAAACCACCTGAGCAGCTTCCTATTAACCCTCTGACACAAGGCAGCACAGCGTTGACGCAGCTCAGAATGCTCCATGTGAGGACCCAGGTGCGGCTGGAGCTCACAAGGATTAAAGTAGATTTGAGAGGTGCAGAAGACTAGCAATGAAAGCTTCTTTCATGCAGAAAAATTCAGTGATGAGATCAGCTTCATCTTCGGTTGCTGGGACGATGGAGGGTGACTTCTGGAACAGGTTGTCCAGAGAGGTTGGAGATGCCCCA
>JAVSBS010013365.1:0-12751 GCA_033124195.1 Coracias cyanogaster
GAGATGCTGGGACAGAGGTTGGACTTGATGACCCTGGAGGTCCTTTCCAACCATAATGATTCTGTGATTCTGTGATCACCTCTGGCACCTCAGGCTCCTGGCTCCTGGGCACTGCTGGGATAGGGAAAGGGTCTGTCGGGAAGGGGACAGCAAAAGTGACTCCTGGATCAGAAAAAAGGAGGCTCCAGTCAGGAGTGTAACTGCTGCATGTGGTGCTCCCAGTGTGAGCATCAAAGGAACCTTGTCAGGAGAAAGTATTTTCAAGGGGAAATGCTCCAGGTGGTTTCCAGCAAGAACCACACTCAGAGCTGCTCCCCTGCTGGGAAAAATGTGTTGAAATTTGGCCTGGGACCTCTGACCCTGCGATGTTCTGGCCAGGGAGCACATACCGTTGCGGTTGAGCAAAGCTGAGGCTTGCCCAGCTCCCCGCAGTGTCGAACAGCTGGGGCTGGTGCAGGTCTGCTCCCTGGCAGGGCCACCCATGGGACCGGCTGCTGGGAGATGCTGCTCCTGGGCAAGGGGACACTTGAGGGCCTTTCGCAAATTCTGGTGACAGAAATGGAGCTGAGGGAATTCGGACCAGCGGCACAAAACCAGCCGGCTCTCAGGCAGCCCGGAGTAATTTGAGACTGGGAAATTGGAGCTGAAGCAGCAGGGGCCACACAGCCACCTCCGGGCAAGCAGCCTGATTTATTGCCTGGATGAGCCAAAATTGCCGCCCATGCTGGGCGGAGAGGCAGGACCAGATCCCCCGCCTGGAGATGCTCATGGCAGAAGATCAGAAATGCTGTGCAAAGGAGATGCACGGGAATAGCTTGAGACATCGCAGCCAGTCGTGCCTGGCTGGGCATGACCGCTGCCCACGCTCGATGACGCTTCCCAGGCAGAGTTCTGCAGGCAGAGCCCATGGCAGCAGCAGAAGAGCCCAGAAGCTGCAGGGCAGCCCTGGGCATATGGATTTGGTGGCCCTGAATGGATGTAGTGGGGACACCAGGCTGGTTATGGGCACTGCCCTACAGGAACCGGGCATGGGGCTGCATCCAGCCTGTCTGGATGCAACTCTGGTGCTCCTGGCACAGCAGCCCCAGGAGCCAGGTCATGGAGCAGGAGCTGTGGCACTCCCTGGGCTGGGAGAAGGGGCACTGCCACTGCCAGCACTGTGCACACCAGTGTCACAGGATGCCACCAAGCTCCCCTTGCCCGCTGAGGCCACCCCATCGCCCTTGTGTCCTCGGCTGCACCCAGCCCAGTGGGGGACGGCTGTCCCTGCCAACTGAAATTAATTCCCTGAGATGCTATATCAAATGCTTTAATAAAAGCCTGATATATCACACCTCTTGTCTCCTCTCCATCGATTCATTTAGCAATTTTACCCAAAAAAGGCAATCAAGTTGGACTGGGCAGATTTATTCTGTGTGAGCTCTGAGTACATCTTTATTGCTCCCCGTTCCCCTGCCCTTGAGGTCCTCAGACACATTTTTCTCTTAATATTTGTTCTATTATTTTACTAGGGACGAAGTTCTGTTGATGGGCAGTAATTGCCTGGACTGCCCTGCCTTCCCTTGATGGAGATCGGTACCTTACTGGTGGCTGCCTCCTTCAACCCTGCTTTCCTGTCCTTCCTCAGCAACTTTATCGACTAGGAAAGTTCATTAACAAGCCCCTTAATGACTGCAGCCATGCCAGCCCAGCCCACGACACTAACCTCTCCCGTGGTTTCCCTTCGTGGATGCTTGCTGCAGGATGTTTTCTGCATCTCCAGAGCCATGTGGTTGCCTAAGCCACTTCTAAAACCCTCCTGACTCCCCTCGCCAGTGGATGCTGTCCCTGCATGGGCTCTCATCCCCTCCATTTTTGGGGACCAACCCCTCTGGGCAGGCTGTGTTGGCTGGGCAATGCAGAGGAGGTCTAGGTCACCAGTGGTGGAGAGTTTCTGGGGGGTCCTGGGAACGTCCCTGTGCCCTGGCAGGGCTGCCTGGTGCCGGTGTTGACTCTCTTGCCTGCCATCCCAGAGCCTGGCGAGCCAGGCTGGCGCCAAGCCAAGTGTGATGCCGGGATTAGGCACTGCCTCCTACAAATGAGCTGTTAATTATCATAATCTGGTAATTGAGAAAAATCTAATTATGCAAAGCTAATGGATTTAGAGCTGTGCTGGGGAGCACAGGCCAGGGGAGCACAGCTGGGAAGAGCCAGCATCCCCGGCCCGTGGCTGCGGACACTGTGAGGCCTGGCAGTGCCTTTCACTCTATGCTGGGACCCTGCTGGGCACCCAGACAGGTCCCACTATCTGCAGGAGCGAGCCCAGCCCTCTCACCTCCTCCAGCCCCACTGGCCTTGGGCACCAACTCCTCCCTGTGCCCAGGCATCCTCACCTCTGCTTTCCCCTCCTTCCCTCCTGGGCTGTTCCTGTGCCTGGTGTTGAGAGCAGGGTGGGGAACATACCCTCCCTCCGAGCTTGAACATCCTCCGTTCAAACCTGTCCTCTCTGGCCTCAAGGACATGGCTCTGTGCTACGTCTTCACTCTGCTCCCACTGGCAGTGAAACAACTCTGTGGGATCTGCCCAGCAGGGTGCATGCATGGCCAGCCCCGGAGGAAAAGGCAATGTCTTCTCCTGGACCACCTGAGGTGGTTCAGAAAGGGAGATAAGCTTTTGGGCACATGGATGCTTCTCAGTGCTCACAAGCAACTCTTTTCCTCAGTTATATTGCTGGCCTTGTGAAAGATTTTGCCTCTTCCTGTGCACCTCAAGGATGAGGGATGCTGAGCCACGCCAGCCCCAGCACCACACCAGAGCTCCCAGCCTCAAGGCAGAGCCACACCGAGAGCTTGGCAGCATCCCTGAGGTGGCATGCAGGTGGTACTAGCAGCTGGTGCTACCCTGGGGTCCATGCCACTGCCCCCAGGTGCCCTGCCTCACCCTGTGTTTGCAGGAGCCTTACCCCTCACAGCTTCTGGGGAGCCCAGAGAAGGTGCTTGAGCCCAAGGGTGCAGGAGCTGTGACAAGAGCAACACTCGGCATCTCAGCTCCTTGGCCAGCCCAACGTCTCAGAGCGGTGCTCTTGCAAGGCTAGTGCAGAGCTCAGGGTTCCCCCCATATCCAAAGAGCCATTGCCCCCCTCGCCACTCACCTCTCCTGAGCCTGGGGCCATGCAGCCCTGCCCAGGCAGCTCCTGTATGCCCTGGCAGAGGGATCTGAGGAGTCTGCCTTCCTCTCCCTCCCCGGGGAGCCCACGGTAAGTGCACGGAGATGGTGGAAGCAAGCAGGGCTCCAGCTAATTGCCTGTACCCCCAGGGGACAGCCGGTGAGAGTGTCCTGAGCTTTCCAGGACGTTTCAACCCCTGGCTCCGATTCCGGCAGGATGCGGTGATGGCTAAGTGCGCCTGTGGTCTCAGCGCTCAGCCAGCTTCCCGCTCAGGGCAGGGTGTGAGCAGCACCACGTCGATGGCACACGCCGCCTGCCCCTCGCCTTGCTGGGCATCCAAACCTCCTCCGGCTCCTGGGGCTCAGCGCGGAGAGGCAGAGCCGGGTGGCAGCATGTGGCTGGAGGAAGCCGGGCAACCCGCCACACACCCCTGGGGTCCCCCCCAGCCCTCGGCCGCCCTTTCCACAGGCGGCTGCCCTGCCAGGCACCCAGCGTGCCGTGCCCCGGCCCCGCAGCAGCGCCCGTGTAGCTTGGAGGAGTTTGCCAGCCGCTCCAGCCTCCACGGCATCCAGCACATCTTCCAGCACCGGCGCTACAACACCCGCAATCTGCTGTGGCTCCTGGCCTTCCTGGGCTCACTGGCCCTCCTGATCCACGCCTATGCCAAGTGCGTCGGCTTGTATTTCCAGTACCCCCACAACACCCAGCTGGAGGAGGAGGCAGAGCACAACAAGACCTTCCCTGCTGTCACACTCTGCAACCTCAACCCTGCCCGCTTCTCTCAGCTCTCCGGCCACGACCTGTACTGGGCAGGGGAGATGCTGGGTCTCCTAGATGGGGCGGGCCAGCCCCTGGTGAGGGAGACTGTGGAATCGAGCAGGCTGGAGGCGCTGCTGGGGATGCTGGCCACGAGCGAGGAGGAGAAGAACCGTCCCTTTGACCTGAAGGAGTTTTATGGGCGTGTGGGCCATCAGATGGACCTGGGCGAGATGCTTGTCAGCTGCACATTCAGCGGTGAAGACTGCAACGGCAGCGACTTCCAGACAGTAAGTGCCCAGTGGCAGGGTGTCCCAGGGGATGGGGAGGGCTGGGAAAGTCCTCTGTGCCAGCACCCACAGCCCAGGGTACTGCTGGAGTGCTGATAAGGGCGTCCCAGCCCCCTGTGACTGGGGATCAGTGAAGGGAAAAGCTGCCAGGGCCAGTTTTTGAAGGCTGTAAGGCTGCCTGGATTGACATGGGGTTTGTCGGGGCTTGGGCAGAGCCCCATGCAGAGCAGGGATGTGCTGGGCTGGGGATGCTCTGGGAGGTCTTGTACCGTGAAGCCGGGCTGAGAGGCACAGGGAAAGGACAGGCTGGGCAGCCCAGCCCCGGGACTCACCCAGACTGGATCAGCCCCAGCAGAGGCACGCTGTGACCTGCAGCCATGCTCTAGCCCAGCCAGGAAGCCTGGCTCCTCACCCCTCCCATGGATTCTGGGGGAGAGCCAGGCTCCCCAGGGTTTGTGGAGGGATGGAAGGTAAATCCTTGCCTGCAGGTCTTTGGAAGGGAGTAAAGCATCTGAAGGGGATGAGCTGCACCCAGGCAGTAGCATAAGTGAGGAGATGGAGGCACAGTCCTGCCCTCCCAGCCAGTGCTGAGCTGTGCCTGCACCCACCAGTGCAGGGAGGTGGCTGAGCTCTAGTGTTATCAGAACCAAAGAATTACAAAAGTCCCGGTGATGGACGCCTTGCAAGTGCCCTTGCCTCAGATGCTTGGCACAGGTTTGCACAATCCCAGCTCGGCTATAAGGCTAAGGGAGAGCCACAGCCCAGTGCAGGGGTCCAGGGAGCCACCAAAGCCCCGCTGGCATGGGGAGAGCCAAGGTGTCGGGCAGCAGGAGGGGCTGCTTATCCCTGCCTGAAGCCTCCCTGCGGCACTGAGCAGGTGCCCATCACCTCTGTGCTGGGCTCTCTCCACTGGCAGCCGCTGCTGGTTGGCAGATGCAGAACTGTGAGTCGGGAGGGTCCCTAATCTAGCGTGACGGCTCCGCTCATCACACTAATGAGAACAAAGCGGGGCTGCCGCATGGGGCCCGGTGTCCAGCTGTTGGGCAGCTGGTGGGTGGCAGAGCCACATGCCCAGAGAGCACCGCCGGTGAGGGGGGACCCGCAACCCGCAGCCAGCTCATGCAGGGTCACAACTGCTGCCAGAGCAAGGCTCCTGCCTGTGTGCCACTCTCCACCATCTCCCCACCATGCCACACCCAATCATCTCCCCACCACACCACCCTTCATCATCTCCCGACCACACCACCCTCCATCATCTCCCCACTATGCCACCCTCCATCATCTTCCCACCACGCCACTCTCCATCATCTCCCCCTCCATCTCTTTCCATCCTCTCCAGCTGCCAAGTCTCTGGTGCCCAACCAGGTGCCACGGGGCCTGGGTACATGTCACCCTGGTGCGACAGAGCCAGCGGGCATTGTGTGGGGGTGCAGGCAGGGCAGAGGTGATGCCCAGAGAAAGCCACCACCTCCCCTCCTCTTTGCTCCTGAGTCACCAGTTGAGGATTACAGGGCTGTAAACAAGGGGATCAATGGTGCTGATGGGAACATTTCCTGGTAATAGCTCCGGCCTGTAAAACACAGCGAAGGGGGAGGAAGGGGAAGCTCTGCCCGCGGAGCTGTTAACCCTTCCCACTCACGGCCATGTGCTGGTTTATTTGTGTCGAGGGCTTGGACTTGGACTCACCAGGGCTGTGCTGGGTGCCCCAGGCCAAGCCAGCGATGCTGAAGGAGACGTACCGACCTCTTTGGCTGCGGGTTGGATGGCCTGCGCTGCCACCACTCTGTGGATGCCCCTGTACCCCTCGGTGGCCATGTCCTGGCCATGGTGCCCTCCACCCACCCTGCTCAGGCTGGCAGGTAAATGTCAGCCTATTTTTATCTGCTTCTCCATGGGGCGGCTTACATTTGGATGAGCAGATGTACCTCCATTTCCCATCCCGCTGGGGACCAGGTTTAATCACCCTGAAATTCACCTTCCTGTCTTCCCAGAGCTGCTCTCCCAGGGCTGGGGAGTGGGGGAATCACAGACTAATCCTCCTAAAATGAGCCAGGCTGCAGCGGACTCTCAGTGTCACAGCACAGCAGCTCCCGAGAGCATCACCTGTGGGCAGGGAGGGCCAGCTCCCTGCTCCAGGCTGGCAGGGGCTGCCTCCTGCCCACTGCCCAGCAAGGCTGGAGAAGGAAGATGGAGAAGGAGCTGAGCTGGAGTGAGGATGTGCCACGAGCTTTGCTTAGTGCTGGCTCATTGTGGGGCTGGGGACACAGGACTTGGAGGATGACCTGGGCAGCATTGAATGGCATCAGTATAATGTGTAGCCAGCAGCACAGGTAATGGGGCTGCTGCCAAAACACCCCTGGTGAGCACCGTCCATGTAATTATACCTGTTTCCAGTGGTTCTCCTGGCTGGCGCAGTCCGAGGGACTATGGAGGGGCTGACGTGGCAGCCGCGGCCACGAGCTGAGTGATGGTGTGTGTAATAGCAGGGCTGGCGGGTAATAGCAGCCTCGGAGTCCATCAATAACCCCGCTCCCTGATGGATGCTGCCCTCCCCTCTCCTGGCACAGCCGGCGATTCGTTACAGCAACGCTCGGCATCGGTGATGCCGGGGTTTTTTGGCAGGACCAGGAGGTGGCTGTGCAGGTCATCCCAGCACCCTCACCTTCAATCCCACCTTCGTGCCTCAGATGAGAGCGGGTATTTTAATGTTCTATTAATAATTTTTATTAATGCTATATTAATAGTTTAAAAATTATTGGTCTGAATTTACAGCGGGAGCTGCCAGCTTACCAACGTACCCTCTTCAGGGATCAGTCTGGGATCCTATGCAGGAGCTTTGGGGCAGAGGGGAGGGAAGGTGGGGGGAGAGCCGGCCAGGATGGGAGCATGGGGCTTGGGGGGCAGCACGGTGTGGGGCTCCCTGGGCACCCTACTCGCCTCTCGCCTCTGCTGAGCTCTCTCAGGATGATGCTGTCAGTGCTTTTGCTCTGTGAACACCAAGCCCAGGCCCTTTCTTCCTGGCTGGTAGGTGCCAGCAGGTCCTGGGCAGCCAGCGGGGATGGCACCGCTATCTCTGCCGCCCAGCCACTGCCCTCAGGAGCATCTGTGCTCAAGCTCACCTCCGTGAATTATTTAAAGCTTTCCCGGGTGCCGTGGGAAGACGATAACGTTGGAACCATGGATGGATGGGGAGCTGGCGATGCGGGGAAGCTGGCAGGGAGATTCTTCTGCCTCTGCTCAGGATCAGAAGACGGGTCCTTCTGCAGCCAGGCTGGCTCTGGGGACAGGGCTGACACCTCCAGAGGAGCCAGCATGGGGCTGTAACCCTGGAGCTGGTGGGAGAGACGTGACTGAGACAGAAGAGGACCGTGTTGCCCCTCCTGTGAGCACCCAAGGGTGCAGGCAGGTCACGCTGGCAGGCAGGGAGCCAAGGTGGCAGGGCCAGGCGAGGTGTCCTGGCACAGGGGTGGCACGGTGGGAGGGAGGAGGGGGTGCGCAGGTGAGGGAGCCCCAGGCCCTCTCCAGGCTGATTGCAGATCCGCCTGGCAGGGGATGCGGAACCTGCCGAAAGAGCGGATTTAATTATCTCCGCGGAGCAGCGGGAATCCAGCAAGCGGGAGGGAGTGGAGGGTACACAGGGCTAGGGCATCTCGGAGATGGGGGGGCAGCAAGGGCTTGATCTAGCATGGCTGTGCCCCCGCAGCCTCCAGCCCCAGAGCAGCCACCCACCGCTCCCCTGCCAAGAGCCCCACTCCAACCTCCCCTGCAGGAGGGCACAATCCCATGCCATGGAGCAGCCCCCCCCAGTCAGGGTCCCCATGCACTTCTGGGGACCCCCTTGGCTGTGCACCCCCCTGCAGCCCCCTCCCCAGCCCCAGCCCTGCTCAGTATGCTGCACACTCTCTCTGGGCACTGGGCAGGAACTCTTCATTTCACACATCGTTTCCTGCTGCCGCTGCAGAGCCACCCGCCATCCCATCCCTGTTGTCCCCCCCCCCACCCCAGCTACCCCTTATCCCCATCCCTTCAGCACCAGCCCCTCGGCTGGCCCTGGGACTGCTTGCTGCATGCTGCTGCCCTGTAGCCATCCTTGGCACTGCCTGTGGCCATCACTCCTTCTCCCCTGGGCACTGTCCCTTTGTCATCACTTGCCATCCCATTACACTCAGCTCTAATCCCTGGCATCGCGCCCTAGCCCCTCCGTGCTGTCCCCTTATCACTGCCTGCCATCCCTGTCCCCTTGGCCCCTCTCCCTGCCAAGGGGCACTCCCCACTGCCAGCCCAGTCAACCTACCCCTGCCCGCTCCATCCTGAGCCCCAGCTGGGGAAAATCCTGTTCTGCCGAGAGATGGGCCCTGGCACCCCAGCCAGCCTGGACCTGGGATGCTCTTTGTTGCCCTGGCTGCTGCTGCACAGAGGGGCGCCTGGCCCTGGGGATCCCCAGGTCTGGAAGAGTTAACAGGCAGGGCCAGGAGGTGAGGGAGCAGTGGGAACAACCAGGAGTTGATCAATACTGTGCGCTGGAGCTGCGCACAAATCGCAGCTCGGAACCATAAATCTCCCTCCCATCACCGGCGATGAGGATGAGAGGGGAGCTTATCTCCTGGCTGCGGTGCTGCCAACCACTCCTCCTCCTCCGCGCGCCCGCCCGGGTGGGACTGTGCCAAGCTAACCAGGAGCTGCAGCCCCCATCATGCTGGGCACCCAACGGCCTACGCAGAGCGGGTGGTGGGTCAGTGGTGGGGAGGCTGGCAACCCCCAGCACGGGTATAGCCGGGCTGTCTCTGTGAGAAGCACCTTCATGGAAGCAGGTGTGTGCGTTCAAGCAAGGGCTGGAGGCCAGGATGATGGGCTGGCTCTGGGTGAGACATCCCGAAGCCGGCCTGGCTCTCCGGCTGCTCCTGCCAGCCGCCCAGGATGAATCACGGAGGGTAAGTGAGTCACTCGCCATCCCCTCCCCAGCCCTGGCCACCTTGGCAGCAGGGCTTGGCAGCAGCATCCACTGCTCTTCCTCACCCACCGCTTGGCACAGTGGCAGGGCTCAGCTTTCTGCAAGGGAAGAGCAGCGCGGGGGACATCCATGGGCTTGGGGAGGGACAGAGAGCACCAGGGACTCGGCTGCATCCCAAAGAGTGACTCTGGTGCTCTGTGTGTCCCTTCCCAAGCTAGATGGTGGCTGACCCCTGTCCCAGCACCAAACACTCCATTGGGCCATGGGCACGTGGTAAGCAGCAGGCTGCTGGCATCTGCCCAGGATCAATTTAATCCTCCAACCTGGGGAAATCCAGCTCAGCCAGTTCTGCAAGGCACCGGAGCCTGGAGCAGCAGGCAGGCTGTGCTGTCGACCCCATCCCACAGTCCTGGCCAGCCCCCAGCTACCCCAGTGTGGCATGGATGGTTGCTTACTGGAGCGGAGGTGAGGCCAGGGATGCTGTGGCTGCATCCAGCTCACCTCTGTGCTGGCAGGCTGCTGCCTAGAGCATCCCCCAGCCAAGCCAGCCCACATCCCTGCGCCCAGAGGAGGGCACACGCTGCCACCAACACCGCTGCATGTCAGCCCAGGGGCTCCTGCCAGACAAAGCCCAGCCCTGGGCAGTGGTGCCCTCGCCAGAGGAGGATCAGGACCCATCACTGGGTGCTGCCCAGACCCAAGCAGGATGCAGTCTTGGCTGCCAAGAGCTGCCACCATGATGTCTGAGAGCCCAGGCTGCCGTAGCTGATGTGTCACTAGCCCAGCATGGCATCAGGCGAGAGCTGAGGTCCCGAAGCAGGCAGGGGTGGATGCCCTGTTCCTCTCTGGCATCTCCCAACCAAGCCTGCTCTGGAGCAAAGGGCTGTGCAGTCAGCAGCTGAGCTGGGATTGATTTATTGATCCAGCATCCATAGGGGTGGGAGCAGGGAGGGGCTCAGGCTTTGATCAGCCTCCCGCACATGAGGCAGACATCAAAGGCTGGTGCGTGGGCAGCGGTGGCCTCTCTCCTGGGCAGCGGGGAAATCCAGCTGCTGTCCTGCTGGGCATGGCCTGGACTGGGGGCCCTGCTGCCCCTGGGGAGCTGGCGCTGGGTTAGGGCAGAGAGAACTGGCACCCTGACCCTTTCTGGTGTCACTGGAGAAGGGAAAGTGCTGACAGGGGCCAGGGCATCCCTGGCTGAAGCTGATGCGCAGGGAGGCAGGACGTGCCACAGGGGTGGGCAGCCATCGGGCCCACTCTCTCTGTACTGCAGCACCGGAGCATCCACCATCCCTGGGATGTGCATCCCCCAGACTGTAGCTGCATCCCAGGGGATGACGGGCAGTAGCGTTGGGCAGCACGGGCCCCACGGCTGTGCCCAGCTCTGCCCCAAAGGTGGAGGAGCAGAAGAGGTGAAGGGAGTGGGGCAGATGTTAGTGCAGCTGCTAAGCAGGGCAGACAGGTGGGATAAACGAGCCCGGGCTCTCCAGGGGCTAGTAAATTGGAATCAATAGGAAGCAGGAATAATTTATTTGTTTGATATAGCCTGTTAATTAACTGGGCTGATATGTGTGATGGGGAGCATCAGGAACTCCTCCACCTGCTCAGCCAGTGCCTCTCCATGGGGGCTGGGAATGGCGTGGGGGAGTCCTGTCCCCACTAGTGCAGCATCCTTCTGTGTTAGCAGCAGTCGGGCAGGACAGGACAGGAGGGGACGGCGTGTGAGAGCCCCCTGCAATGGCCTGACCACCAGTGGCAGGGCATGAGGTGAGGAAGGCTTGTGCATGCAGACACGGCATGACCCAGGAACCAGCAGTGCTCCTGGTCCTCAGGGTCAGCATCCCTTCCCTGCCCTGGGAGGTTGCGGAGAGCAGGGGCTTGGGGCTGTGGGCACCACCAGATCCCACCTTCTGCTCCTCCCCAGCTGCTATGGTACCGCTGTGTGTCATCTGTCACCAGAACCACCTCTGCGGGCTGCCTCCACCTCCTCCCGCATCTGCCCTGCCCCTGGAGCAGCTGGTGGCTTCCCCAGCAGGGCTGCTGGCTGGGCACTCTCCCACGTGTCGCCCATGTTCTCAACACGTGCCCTTGGCTGTGCTTCACCCGCGTCAGGCCGGGCTTGCACGCATCCTTTGCAGCTCTGGCGGGAATACCTGTGAGCACAGCTGGCTGGAGATGTGTCCCAAGGCAGCAGCATCCTCGCTGGGATGCAGGCGCAGAGCCGTCCCCAGGGCCCTGCTGGCAGGGTGCTCTGCTGCCCTGCCTCAGCCCCCTGGCCCCAGGCAGCACCATCACCTCTCTCTGTTTTTTTTTAAAAGAATAACATTTCTGCTAAATACTTTAATCAGATTAGTAGCAGTGTGTCTGCAGTGCTGTTAAATCAATGCTCCCCAACACATCTCGGCGGCTAGAAATCAATTACTGTTTAAGCCGTGCCTTGGTCCCTGGCCTGCGATCAATATGGGAGATGTATTACTTTCCCGGAGTCTTTCCCACTAAAAACCTTTCATTTGTATAACAGGAGCTCAGGCAAAGTGCCGGTGCCCTCCCCTCCTGCCTGCTCCCCAGGGACCAGGCAGCCCCATCCCAGCCCCGTGCTGGGCAGCTGCGGGCGGTTCGCTGGCTCGGGGGCTGTGTGCCACCAGGTTAGGACAGTCTCTGCTCCATGGGGAGATGTGCAAGACCTGGCCAGCACCAAGGGGTCCCTCACACACTGGGATGGCAGGTTAGAGACTCAAGGGCAGGGGTACCCGCATGCCCAGAGCTGCCTGACCTGTGCTCCAGCATGGCTGGATCCCCTGCCTGCCCCAATGCCCACTGCTCCGGCTTCTGCCCATCGCCACATCCCCAGCCAGGACACCGCCAGACCCAGGCACCCCACGAGGAGGGTACCACCACTCCCCCTCCTGCCCCTGCCCCAGAGCTTTGCCCCTCTGCTGCCCCCTTTCCCTACAGAGCTTTTACACCCCTCCTCCATTTTGTCCCATAATTTAGAGAGTAAGCTCCATTATTCATGATAAGGATCTTTAATTAGCTGTGAATATTAATGACTTACGCTGTAATTAATCATGCTTTGCATGCTGGTGCTCCCACCACCACCATGGCTAAGTATGGGTGGGGAGACTTGCTGCAGCAGTAGGGGCAGCCCCAGGGTCTCACCTCATCCCAGGTGAGATGTGGGGCTGGGGGAAGGTTGCATAAGATGCTGAGCTGAGACCCTGCATGTGGGGCAGGCACCACCAGCCTGTTCTACTGCTCTGGGGTCAGCACCCTCACCCCCGCCATGTGAGAAACCCCATGGGGAGAAACTGATCCTCCATCAACACACTGGCAGCTTCCCAGCTGGGGGTCCAGCCCAGTCCCAAATCCCGCCTGGTTGCCCCAAATGTGTCTCTCACCTTCCCTGCACTGAGAGAAAACTGAAGCACTGGGGCTGGTAGTGCAAGGAGAACCCTCACACTGGCGTCACTTGCTTATCATAGAATCAGAATCATAGAACCATAGACTCATAGAATGTGTTGGGTTGGAAGGAACCTCTAAAGGCCATCTAGTCCAACGCCCCTACAATAAGCAGGGACATCTCTAACTAGGTCAGGCTGCTCAGAGCCC
>JAVSBS010013366.1:0-22993 GCA_033124195.1 Coracias cyanogaster
CTCAATGTATGTATAGCACAACCCCGTCAGACTGGCAGTGAGAGGGAAACGTGTGTGAGGGGCAGCCGCGCTGTCAGGACTTGCTGAGCTCCCTGCAGGGACACAGGTCTGCCTGCTGCAGCTCCTTGCAGGCATCAAGCAGGTCCTTAGTGCAGTCCTCCCTTGGGGCAGGGCATGAGACATCCCAGTGCTCCAGCTGGATTTTTGGCTCTTCATTCAGTCAAAAAGGGGATTTATAAATACAACACTTAACCGAGAAGTTTAAAGTTATGAATGAACTGGGCTTAAACGACAAAAGCCCAATATTGCCTTTGTCTTCCATGACTATGGAGTCAGCTCATATTTGGGGTGTTAGGACAAGGAACCAAGAGCTATACCCTGAGCAAGTTCTATGCTGGGCTTTTAAATTATTTAAAAAAAAAAATTAAAAATATTAATTCCATAGGTTACAAGGCAAAATGGTACTTTCAAGTGTCCAAATAGATAAGCTGTTGTCCTAATCCAAGAAACAGGATGTTATGGTCTTTATAGGTAAAATGAAAATGATTCTTTAAAGGTGCTTGTATTTGAGGGAAACAGTATTTTTCTTCATGTATTTATTGTTGCGTAATAAGATCAGGCTAAGTGCTTTTTAAAACAGGCCGTATGGTTTAAGTATTTTCCTGAGTAGCAGAAGCTAGAATCTTCAGGAATGATTCAGTTGTCCAACTCATCACCTGGCTAAGACACAATCATCCTCTACAGCACAATTTTCTTTATTACTCAGGTTATATTTTAATTTTCAAATTGCTTCTCCTGAATACAACTCTGTATAACAAAATGTCCCCTAGCAGTCAAGACCCATTATTAATTATATTGTTATAAATTTGATTACTGGTTCGCTCATTATTTGCAGGGCATTTTTTTCATATCCGACAGAGACAGGCAGCCAAAGCCCAAGGCACTAATTAAGAGCAGGTGAAGAATGTAAGCAGGAAAGCAGGGATAAGCAGTGGCTGAGGGCTATTGCTAAATAAAGCCTTCCTGAACAGAGAATTTCAAAGCTTAACAGGATTGTGGTGAGAAGCAGTGTCAATTACAAAGGCACCAGCTCAGAAATACAGAAGGGCTTCAAACATAAAGTACAGCTCTTCATTTTGATTTTTTTTTGTCTTACAAATCCAATATTCATAATTAATTGAATATCGTAGGTCACTGACTATATTCTGTAGGATATTACTAGAAAAAAAATATTTTTCCTATGCAAAAAATCTATAACTAGTTTGATACCACATACACTTAGTAAATGTTTTGGTACAATAGTTTAACCTAAATTGCACGTCAGCTAGCTCGCAATATATCCCAGCCTCTGTTGTTAAGGAAAGATGAGGGTATTAAAACACAGTCAATTATAAATAGAACTTAATTAACAGAAAGCATTTTATTTTATTCAGTTGGACACATCACGTCTGATTATTTGGAACCCTATTAAGTCAAGAGCTTCGTGCAGTTGAAGGAGTGCCCTTTGCAGACTGGAATGACCTCTACCCTGCCATGGAGTCACTGCAGTAAAAGTCACCCCCAAAGCACCCTGAGGATGCAGTGCTGCAGGGAGGCTACGCCCAGACGCTGCCTCTATACAGCAGACAGCAGCTTGCAGGGTAGGTTGCTGCTTAAATTGCTCTCAGGGCTCTCACCAAGTACCCGGATCCTCCTCATGGTCTGTGTAAATCCCCTTTTAGAACGTCACTGTCACCTAAGGGCCGACCTCTGCCTGGGTACAAGTGAACAGGACTGGAACTGGGAGCTAGACTGGGATCTGGTTTACACAGTGCCAAGGGAAAACAAGATGTCCTATAAGAGCAACCTCATTCTACAGTCCACACCCAAACTCACACACAGACACAGTATGCAATACTTTGCTGCTGCTGTCTGCTGTAGTTCTTTGGCTCAGCTCTCTTACAGAGAGGAGAAGAGGGGATAGCAGCTTGTATTTCTCACTCTCTCACCATCCCAGGTGCCGAAATAGAAGCTGCTTGGCACAATCAGAGGAACCTAAGAGTTCTGTGATGTGTTCAAGCCTGCCTGTGGGTCAGTGGTTACAGGTACAGAGTTGAGAGACTCCTGCAGCCGATGCTACTGAGCATAACCATGCGGTTGTTTGCTTCTTTAAGCTGCTTCTTGAGTGCGGGCTCTTTTACTCTCTTCCCTCCACAATGTAATTGATTGCAGAAGGGTTCAGACAGGTATGTGGCTCATACAGGCTCACACATAAGGTAGGAGAGGTCTCTCAAAGGGTCAAAAGACCCCTCTTAGTGATGTAGCTTCTGCGATACATATAGATAGACACAGAAGGGGATGGATTCTCTGATCCACGAGATGCAGCAAAACAGCACTCCATCCTTTGTCCCTGCTTGGTATTGCAGCCAGGGATGAACACTGCCCATGAGGTGCGACCCCCTCCTCCACCTGTGCTCACCTCCCTCGCTGGCCCCACCAGCGACACACCACTGCCAGTTCCACCCTGGTGTGTTCCTTCCTTGTGCCCATTCCCATGGCAGGAGCAGTCTTGGCCTTTTGCTTTTCTGTGCATTACAATTCAATTCTAATTTCCTTGCTGAGAAGTCCTGAGCTGCTAAGGCAGGAGGACTATTTTCAGTTTTGAAAATCTGGTTTGTGATTGCATCTGATTTGCTACAAAATATAAATTACAGATTTATAGAATCATATAATTGTTTTGGTTGGAAGAGACCTTTAAGATCATGAAGTACAACTGTTAGCCCAGCACTGTCAGGTCATCAATAAACCATGTCACTAAGTGCCACATCTACATGTCTTTTAAATCCCTCCAGGGATGGGACTCCACCACTTCCCTGGGCAGCCTGTTCCAGGGCTTGGCAACCCTTGACTATTTCTGTGAGGAAATTTTTCCTAATATCCAACCTAAAACTCCCCTAATATGAATATGGTATGAATCTTTTCATGGACATATCTTTTAGGGAAGAAATACATGACATATGGTGTTCCCTCTACAGAAAAGATTTCATAGCTTTCCTTTGATCTACCCTTTTCTAGCTTAAAACCATTACCCCTTGTCCTGTCACTACAGACCCTTGAGAACAGATCTCCCCCTGCCTTCTTATAGGCCCCTTTCAGGTATTGGAAGGTCGCTCTAAGGTCCCCCCAGAGCCTTTGTTCTCCAGGCTGAACAGCCCCAACTCTCTCAGCCTGTCTTCATAGGAGAGGTGCTCCAGCCCTCTAATCATTTTTTGTGGCTCTCCTCTGGACACGCTCCAACAGGTCATCTTTCTTGTGCTGGGGGCTCCAGAGCTGGACACAGTACTCCAGGTGAGGTCTCACCAGGGCAGAATAATCTCTCTTGATCTGCTGGCCATACTTCTTTTGATGCAGCCCAGGATGCGATTGGTCTTCTGCGCTGCCATTGCGCATTGGTGGCTCATGTCCAGCTTTTCATCTGCTAGTACCCCCAAGTCTTTTCCCACAGGGCTGCTCTCTAGCATGTCCTCTCCCAGTCTATATTGATAATGCTGGCTAGCCTGGCTCAGGCGCAGGACTTGGCCTCACTGAGGTTCACCTGGGCCCACCTTTCCAGTCTGTCCAGGTCCCTCTGGATGGCATCCTGTCCCTCTGGCATGTCAACTGCAGCACCCACCTTGGTGCCACGGTCAATATATTTCCATTCAGAGGGGATCCAAGTAGTAAACAGAGTAAGGCAAGGGCCCCAAAAAACTAATATGTCATAATGTATATTAAGACCTTAACTCAGTGTACATAGATAATCCTAAGCAAAGCATCATGTCACAGACCCAAGTGCTTTTGGAGCTTGGCAAGTACTTAGGAAAACAGGCTAAATGTTTTGGCTTCAGAGTTTTGTGATAACCAGCCCATGCCCTATAATATGTGCTGTGATGCTACTACTGCTGGAGGATCAGAGCAAAAACTAATGACATGAGTCTGCTTTTATTCTGCAAATGCATTTTTAAATGTAAATATACTCGGAAAAATGACTGCACCTGACATTAGAGTTTTCTATATCTCTAGCTGTTACTTTCATGTCAAATGTGTTCAATTTTCCCAGCCTAATGACTACTGTCTGCTTCTATTCCAGCAAATTCAACCTGGGCCGTGCAAAAATAAGCTATATTCTTACAGGACCATTCCAAGCTGGGTTTTATAAGGAGTGAACAAGTGCTAGTAGAGGAGTGTTAGCTTATGTATTTGTTCCCGTGAGCCTCTGGGGATCTGGATTGTCCACATGCTGTTGTTATCTGTGACTCTTGACCTGATGTGCCATATGGAGCTGGGCTGGTGCATGAATAGGAATGGTAGTTCACAAAGCTGGGAGGAGTGACTGCCACACCTGAAGGCTGTGCTGCCATTCAGTGAGATCTCGACAGGCTGGAGAGTTGGGCAGGGAGAAATTTAATGAAATACAACAAGGGCAAGTGTAGAGTCTTGCGTCTGGGGAAGAACAACATCAAGTACCAGTATAGGCTGGAGACTGACCTGTTGGAGAGCAGCACAGGGGAAAGGGACCTGGGGGTCATGGTGGACAGCAGGATGACTAGGAGCCAGCAATGTGCCCTTATGGCCAAGAAGGCCAATGGCATCCTGGGGTTTATTAGAAGAGGTGTTGTTAGTAGGTCCAGAGGGGTTCTCCTCCCCCTCTACTCTGCCCTGGTGAGACTGCATCTGGAATACTGTGTCCAGTTCTGGGCCCCTCAGTTCAAGAAGTACAGGGAACTGCTTGAGAGAGTCCAGTGCAGAGCCACAAAGATGATTAAGGGATTGTGTGGGAAACCGACCCACTATTTTGAAACATCTCCCTTATGAGGAAAGGCTGAAGGAGCTGGGTCTTTTTAACTTGGAGAAGAGGAGACTAAGGGGTGACCTCATTAATGTTTATAAATATGTAAAGAGTGAGTGTCAGGAGGATGGAGCCAGGCTCTTCTCTGTGATGTCCAGTGACAGGACAAGGGGTAATGGGAGCAAACTGGAACATAGGAGGTTCCACATAAACATGAGGAAAAGCTTGTTCACTGTGACGGTGACAGAGCACTGGAACAAGCTGCCCAGAGACATTGTGGAGTCTCCTTCTCTGGAGACATTCAAGACCCACCTGGATGCGTTCCTGTGTGACCCAGTCTAAGTGATCCTGCTCTGGCAGGTGGGTTGGACTTGATGATCTTTCGAGGTCCCTTCCAACCCCTAACATTCTGTGATTCTGTGATTCTGCTCAGCACCTGAAGAAGGCATGGTTTTCTTCAGCATGTTCCCAAGTCTCACTCCATTAGGCAATATACTCCTGCCTGTGGCAAGATACTGTCTGTTGGGTTTGTCCTGTATCTTGATGCAGTAGGAGGATCAGCCATCTCTCCCAGCCTGTTCTTGTGGAGGTTAGGTCCATCTTGGCCACTGTCAGGAACTCTAAATCCTGTGGTCAGAATTGTGGCAGTTGGCCTGTTAGTGTAGGCAGAAGACTAGAAATAAGTTTTCTCCCTGCTAGCTTGTTCATCTCTGCCATTCTACCAAAAGCAATACTTTGCTAATGTCAATTAAGTTAGAAAATAGCCCCTGAATGCCCTGGAAGCAGATAGGCAGAGTAATCAGATATGCATGCCATTTTATAGAGTCACTTCAGTGCCTGCAGTTGTGCTTTAGAAGAGAAACACCTGAGGGAAAGTCATTAAGAAATTACAGTTATGTAGATAAATGCCACGCTTTCTATGTTTAAATGTAAAAGTACAACACTTAGAAAAGATGTGCTAAATGGCCATATTAGAGTGGCCAACACTGTGTCTGCTCAGGGAAGAAAGGTACAGGGAATTCTTTAAGTGATTAATTGCTAAAAGTTTTGTATTTTTAAAGGAGAGCGGAGGGATTTGAATGTAGAGGGGAATTCAGAGGCAGATGAGAGATGGGGGATGTAGCCACAGGAGTAAGAGGTTCCAAGAGAGGAGGAGGAGAAGGAGGAGGAGTGAGTGAGTGTGGAGTGTAAAAACCTCAGGAGAATGAACAAGGGGAGAACTCAGGGATTTTACTCTTTTTTGACTTATGGACATTCTGCCTTTTTCTCTCCTGGAAGTGTGGACCACTGTTTGGTGTTTCTGAGACTATTCACAACAGCTTGTCTTTACAGCTACCTTCCTCAGAGTCTCCAGTGATGGTCCATAAGCCTTCTGTGATCTGTAGCCCTCTTGTTGAAAATAACTGATGTGCTTGAAGAGGGTAAGTGTTTAATGTTAACAGTAGCACCTTGCTTTGGGTGGAGCAGCCTAAGCCAGGTATCAAAACAATGTTCTGTACTGAAGGAAAGAAACTGGCCTTCACTTTTACCTCACCTGCCTGTAGCTACCTCATTTCAGGCCAGTGTTTGGATACAGCTATGGGATGCATGAAGCCTATAGGTTAAAACATATTCCCAAGGCATAGCTTTTCTTCATAACAATGAGAAAATTTAGAGCCAGAGCTGCTTCAATTAAGCAATATCAAATACAGAATTACCTCTGTTATCTTCCACTGAAGTCCCTGCACTGGGAGGGATTTGGTCATTTTCCCAGAAGGTGCTTCCTCTGTAATTGTTTTCCAACCATTGAACTTTTGGGTGGGAATTTACCCTATCAGTGTGGTTTTATGCCAGATGCCACATTACATTTGTAAAAGACAAACACCTGTATCCGTAACAGGGCTGGTTGCTGCTTCGTTGTTCTTCCTGTCACTGATGCATGATCCTTGCTGTTCCTGCCTTTCTGTGGTTTAAGAAAGATGTCTCTCTTAAGAAAGACCACAAACAACGACCACACTTTAGAAAAGCAGGTAAACAAATAAACAAGTACTCAGTAGAGAACAATGATATTTCTTTCTTTAGCCATTATTTTAGTATTTTCTTCTTCATTAGCAATTTTACTCTATCACCACTTCATAAGCAGCTTGTAGAAATGAGCAGACATTTAGGATGTCCTGCAGGCATTCTGCCTGACTATGTGAAGAATGTTGACTATCAGTCAAGCGGCTTAAAATAAAAGGAAACCATGTACGGAACCTCATTAATGTGTAATAAAATGGGCTAGCTTGTTATCTTGGAGATACAGACCACTCTACCCTGTAACAGAGGACATCTGCAAAACAGAAAAGAAAGAGAAAAATGATGTGCTTGTGGGAGCAGCAGTGTATCTGCCATAACCAGAATTCCTCTGAGGCAGTGGTGCCTGTGCTTTGAGCCTGGGCAGTCACATAGCTTCTGATAGCTATGTGATAAGGAAAGGTGTGGCCTTCCCCTGTCAGAGAAGTGGCCCCTGTGTGTCAGGTTCTCAAAATCTACCTGCTCTGTCTAGCTGCCACATGTCCAGGTATGTGTGAAATGAGTCATCTCACTGGAGGCTGTGTGTGTGTCCTGTTACATGGCTCATGCAGGTTTACTCTGCCCTGGGATCACTGCACAGTGCATCATACGGCCAGAGGTTGCAGACGTGTACACAGTCCCGCCTTGCGTCTCTTTTATGGTGGTGGGACCTCCCTTTAGGCTGTAGACAGATGAAATCAAGTGGTGGAAGGACTGTGAGGCTCTTAGAAGAAATAGTTGGTGCAGGCTGCCCAAGTAATCACCTGGCTTGTGGCTTGCTGCCTGTCCACATTTCAGGAACGCTCTGGAAGATGGTGTTAAGACTGGGCTGTGGCCTGGATGAACTGCTTGGCGTACTTTATTCAGCTCATGAGCTCACCACCCCCGCACTAAAAGCACTCTGACTCACTAGCTAGGATTTCATCCATTAGTGTAATTAAAAAGTAAAAAGAAATGAAGCAAAGCTAATGAGCCTTCTTTAATGATCTCAGTGGATATCTCTAAAACAGAAACATAGGAATATTTTCATTTTAGAATAATTAGACTTTAATTCCTTAAAGTTTCAAAAGTGACGAGGTTTTAGAAGCATAACAAGCTGGGTTTAACCAAATTCCAAATTCCAAAGCAGAGGTCACGACTTGTTATCACAGAAAGTCTCAACGTTTTTTCTTATGTTAGGAGTGCAAACAGATGTTTTGAAGGAGTAATACATTCAAGTTGTTTTGTAAGCAGGAGGCTCAAAAGGGAATGCCTGTCTGGTTTTGCCTTGTGTCTTCTGAGGAAGGAAGGCAGGCCAGCAAAGGGAACAACGTTTAGATGTTCCTAAAATGGGGACTGACCGTGAATAGGAAAACCGAAGTGTATACGTTACTTTCCTAGTTTCCTTCTCTTCCATACTTTTTCCCAGACTTCTGCTTGGATACGTTAGCCTGCTTTGTACTCGTCTAAATCTCAAATTTCACATTGTTACTATGCAACAAAGCTGCAAGTATATCAAAACCTGAGAAGCATACAGGGTTTATGCTGATGTGTAGGTGCTTGACTCTCCAGATTTTAGCTAAATGAGATTAGAAAATAATGTGTCAGAAACAGGGAAAGACATACTTTAGTAGACTTTAGCATGAAACCTCCCCAGCAGACAGGTTCAACCGGGAAACTGAATATCACCCAGAGTCAGGCATTGGCTAGGAACTAGCACAGCACCTGACCTGTCATCCTGGAAAAGCTTCAGGCTGTCAACCCTTCCCCTAGACTGTGGATCTGTTCAGTAGCTGAGGGTGGCTCAGCTTTAGGACTGTCTCTACTGCGACAGTAACTATAATAAGTATAAAGTGCTTGAAATCATGGAACTGCCTGCTTAAATGCGATCAGCTCTATGAATGGTTGGATGGATTTGCATGAAATAAAAATAGCAAGAGACTTTGTAAACCTGTCAGTTCCCTTTTTTATTTTATTACAAAGTGTGCCTCTCTGGACTTCCAATTCTGCTTGGGAGGAAGGGCCAAAAGGAAAGGTGTTTTTTAGGCTGTCCAGTATTACTGGAATGTGATGCCTCAGGGTGGGTATATGCTGGCATACTGCTTTCAAAGGGGTCTGCTGGTTGTCTTTCTCCTGCTCCTGGATGCATGGTGCTGCTTCTTCCCTTTTGTGGACTCCAGTGCTTAGCTGCCTGTATGCTGATTCAGCTCACTGAAGCAGCAGAAAAAAAATCTACTTTTCTATTTTATTTTTTAGATTAGTTTTGTGCCTCTTCAGTAAGATGAATTGGTTCACTGAAAGGCAGCACAAGGCAAGAAGGAAGACTAGATAAGTGAGAATGGTATGAGAAAGAGCTGGGACTCTCTTCCTCTTGTTGCTGTAAGATGTTACAAATACTCAGCTTGCCTTGTCCTGGGAACTGGCCTATAAGTATGATCTGTGTGCGTATAAATACCTTGTGTGTTGATGTGGAGAAGGTGGTTCTTATTGATTGTCCTGAGCACTGCCATGTGACAAACTGCATGTGCAGCTTTTCCCTCAGTCCCTTGGTTCTGTGAGGACTACCCAGGTTAGCATGGATCCTTATAATACTGTGTGTGTGTGAGTGGAGAAGGGGATATGGGTTGAACAGGACTATTTTGACAGACCTGTACAGCTAAACAGGCAGGACAGAATGGGAACCTCAGCTGGTGGATTGAGAGGTGAGGGCAGGAACCTTTTAATCAGAGCATCAGCTTTGATCAGAGCCCAAACTTCTGTAGACAGACAAAGGTGATGTAATATTCCCAGGAGCTGGAAATTACTTCACATTAAACACTCCTCTGAGTTTGACTCACAGAGAAAATGACTTCGGGTGAAATATATTTTGAAAACATTGGGGGGGGATTTTGATTTTATCACTTCCTTTATTTGAAGCCATAAATACAAAGCTTATTTCTGGCACTCCACAAAATCAACTGGCTTCCATAATGTCACAGAAGTGAGGTAGGAGATTGCCTCTCTGTTCAGTAGAAGTAAGCGTTAGCATTAGAGATTAAAAATCATGGTCTTCTTTCCTAAAGGGCCCGTTTTAAGAGCTTGATAAGTATTGCTATGTGATGGCTTCGAGGGATCACCATCATAAAGGAAGGACAAGGAATCCTTGCATCAGCTGAGCCTGGGGACAGAGGGCTGGCCCAACAAGGCTAGGTGCTCCGTGCTTTCCCCTTGCTGAGGAACGAGTACAGGAAGAGCTGCTGAAGCAGAAGAGCCTGTGGCAGTGTGCCCTGGCAGGCAGGTTGTGTCTCCTAAGGATGCTGCTCCCTAACTCTGCAGGATGATGTCCATCAGAGCCTAATGCTGTCTGCGGTAATAACCCTGAGCTGTGGAGCATTTTAGAGGAAAGAAATGGAGCTGGCTGTAGCACTGACAAACTGATTTCCACCCTTTGGAAAGAATAACTGACTTTGCCTCTGTGTCTTTGGGCCAGGAAGAAGTACCCAGAACAATGAGATCAGAAACAGATAGAACCACTGTTATTTTAGGAGCTGAATATCCTCGGCTTTTTTCAGAGCTTTAGGAAGAGGAATCAAATATTTTTCAAGTTCATTCCACAGGCAAGGTTGCAGTGCTATGTACAGCTGATGCACATAAGCCTTTCCCAAATACTATAGACATTAACAACAACTCTCCAGTAACTGAAAGTGGATACAACTTCAGCAGGAATGTCAAGCATTTTTAGGAGCAGATAGTTTGAAAACACAACAGCTTTGCCTCACCAGGTGGCTAAGTTTGCTTGATTGTGTTGACAGGAGAGTAAAGCAGTATGATGCACTGCATAGTTTGCTCCAGTTAATAGATGGGACTGGTGCTGGCTGAAAAGACTAGGCTGTTATTGCACCTTTCCTCTCACCAACTTTTATCTTCTTTCATCCTATTCTTCCTTTCCTTATAAATAGCAAGAAGTGGCTCTCTTAAACAGCTCCTTTGTTCCTCTAACTGTGCTCTGAAATACTATGATCTTGCAATGACGAAAAAGCTACTGTATTATAGCACAAGCAATACCATCTGGGAATAAAATCAGAAGAGTGGAGTAGCGAGTACCTAACAGCAGGACAGGGCATGAAGGTGAGGCTTAGAAAAGCTCCACCAGGAAGTGGAACAAGGGCTCTAAGTCTGAGAGCTTGAAGGGAAAGAGAAGCAGGGCTATCTGACATGGGAAACACTGCTAATTGCAGTGGAACAGCTCACACTGGAAACAGCCTCTGCACTTTGGTAGAGTCAGGAAGAAAAAGGTGTCAGAGAACAGGCAAGCAGACAAGGAAGATGTGGCCACTTTCCTGTCTGCACTCCGCTTACCTCTTCTTGCCTGACTGTTGTGTACCCAGAAGTTTGCACAGCTTCCTTCCTTTATTGGAGGTGTCTAGTAGAGCAATGGCGGGGTTGTGTCATTATCCAGAATGCTCCATGTCATGTTCAGAATAGGCAGTTCAATTGCTTTGGAGTGGGCAAACCCTCTTTTGCTAGCATGCATGTCAGCTGGGCTCTTGTTGATTCTGTCTTTGCATAGTTCTTGAATGCAAGTAACAAAGTGTTTAGGGCACTGCTGCTGAGTCTGTGGGCTCAGAAGAAGATTAGGGGGTGAGATGAACTGAAACAGCAATGACTAGTGAACCAAAATAATTTCTGAAGAGTGGAGCAGCAAGTGTCAGTTAAGCTGATGGTGGAAGTATCCATCTACCACAGATGAAATGGAGGAGAAAAAGAGGAGTGGTGGAAAAAATGTGAGGAGTGCTCATCTAAGGCAGTGGCTGTGAAAGTGAGTCCTGATGTCCAGATTTTTTTCTGGGCCATATCTTCCACAGTGTAATACTGTCTGAATGTTAGCGGGGGGAAAAGGCATTAATATTACAACTCCTTTTCAACTTCTGGTAATCTCAGTACCTTCTCTGTATTGATGGGGTTTGTGTGTATGACCTAGCAGAGCGCTCAAGCATCAAGATCTTCCTTTATCTGCACTAGATTTTTACTAATAAAAGGTGATGATCCTTTCATGGTGAGCTAGCCTTCCTCAGCATATTGCTGACCAATGCCACTGAACAGGGCCTTCTGCAGTAATGATTGGATTTGGATTGGCCCCTGTTTTAGGCTTTTTTTAATGTCCTTGGTTTTCACATGTTGCAGAAGGTGCCTGTAGATTTGTCCTTGCACTGTCTGAGTGCTCTAAATACAGTGAGATGAGGCTCACTGATAGCAGTGAGAGAGGAATCAAATCCATTGTCTGTTTCTTTTGGGAGAAAGAAAAAGCAGAGGAATATATGTTTGAGGGGAGAGGGATAATGAGGGGGAAGGGGACAAAACAACAGTTTAAGCAGTGTGTGTGGACTTCAAATTGTTGGAAACATCCTGCTCAGGTGGCATATGCATTTGATGAGGTCTGTGCTTGCAAATGCATTAGCTACCTGTGCATATCAACTCAGTGTAATCTTTTGTGGGGTTAATAGCAGTAAATGATCAACTTAGATTTTCCAGATTGTCTGGAGGTTAAATTTCTTTAAATCCCTTTGGGTGGAGGTAAAGCCAGTGAATAGCTTGGGCTGTGTGCTGTGACCTGTAACAGGATCTTGCTGGAATACACTAGCATAGGTGGCCTTCAGGAAGGCAGGCAGATGTTTATTGATATGAGGGGAGTGCAAGGAGGGGTAAAGCAAAGTTTAAAAATTAACAGAAAAAACTTCAGCTTTATCATTCCAAATAAGACCTTTCAGCTGTGATTGTCACTGAGAAAATGAAGAGCAGACCTGCCACGAACCATGTGAAAAGCACATGAAGAGTAGTGACGCTGGAGCATCCTGAAGTCTAAGCAAAACAAGTTTGCATGCCTTAAAGTGCAATACACTTATACTACTAGTGTGCATAAGGTGGGTGTAGCACAACAGGTGTGTGACCCACCAGTAACAGTGGATGTTTGGAGGAGGCACCTCGCAGGTGGGCACAGGGAACGGGGTGTGTCTGGCAGACACAGGTGAGGCAGCAATCGGATACAGATCATCAGATGTTCCTTATTAAGTGCTAACAGAAGCTGAAGGAGTGGTGACAGGAGGCTGCTGAGGGTAGATCAGCGTTAGGGACGTTTTGCTAAGTGGAGAGTAACATTAATGTGTAAGAAACTGGAGGAGTACAGGCCCTGGAGCAAGGTAGGTAAGCAGGGCTGGATGGGTTGTGTGGAGCCCAGCAAGCTCACTTGCTGACAGGGACTCCCTTGGCGGCCCCCCACCCTTCCTGCCCCTTTGGTATCTCCATTTCACCCAGCACTGCCAGGCTTCTCCTGCTCCATGACCCTGTGCAGGTTTCCAGTTTGAGCATTAGCTGCTTGTGAGCTGTATGTGCCATGTGAGAGTTGCAGAGGGAAAAGCCCATGTGATATGCATCTCCAAGCCAGGGTCTGTGTGTGCTCCTTGTTTTCCATGCACTCCCATCCCCTATGCCAGGCTCTTTTGCCATGGTATGGTCTTTCCCTGCACTGCTGTCAATGTCCTGCATTCCCTCTCCCCCAGCCAATGGCTCTGTGAGCAACTTCAGCCCCCTTGGCTCCTCCAGCAGTGACGCTCTGCATCTCTCCAACTGTCTTCTCCCTAAGCATTCTCTCTTTTCCCCCAACCCGCAGTACAAGTTGTCTCTTTAAGGTTGGGCAAGACTTGCGAAGCTGAGCTACCAAGACAGGATGAGATGGAGATAGCATTAAGGATGGAGAGTGTTAACGGCTGCCTTGAAGGATCCTGGAAATTCATGGTAACATGGAAGTGGCTGAAAAAAGCAAGCTCAGGTCAGCAGATGTAGTCTGTTTTCTTGCTTTCTTTTCAAACTTTTAGCCAGTAAAAATGAAATGTTCCTCTAAAATGTGAGATTGATCAGAAAATATGTCAAAAAAGTTGCAGCTTTATGTACAGACAGGCAGAGAATTGCTGTGGAGCAGAGTGACTAGGTCAGGCGTTCCTTGCCTGAGATGTTTTGGATTTTTTTGTGTAGCTGGCAGATGCTCTTTACTTGCACTCAGCTCTTAAAGTAAAGCTAGCTTCTTTCCATCTTGCACACAGCTATCATTAACAGAAGCTTAGAAGCAGGGCAAATTTGATACACTGTGAAAAGTTGTGCAAATCCATGTTTTTCTGTGTAGGGAAGCTGAGGCAGAGAAAGAAAGGCCACACATTGAGTCGTGTAGCAGAACTAAAATTAAACCTGAATTTCCGATTTCAGGTTTTCTGCTTGCCTTTTAACTGGTATTGCTGTTTTCCAGTATTGACAACACCAATGTGATGATTTGGCTGTTTAGATCTGAGGGATATGCATTTTCTGTGGTTACTTCAACCTGGTGTGTTTACTAAAGTTGAGTTTCTCGGACTACTCACACCTCCTGCACAGGCTGATGTAAGATTAGTACAGTTACTGATCTTACAGCGAGTTTGTGTCCTCATACACAGAGTTTTCATAGAATAGTTTGTGTTGGAAGGGACCTCAAAGGTCATCTAGTTCAACCCCCACTGCCATGGCAGGGACACCTCCCACTAGACTGGGTTGCTCAAGGCCCCATCCAACCTGGCCTTGAACACCTCTGGGGATGGAGCATCCACAACTTCCCCCGGGCAACCTGTTCCAGCATCTCACCACCCTCAGAGTAAAGAATTTCCTTCCAATTTCCAATCTAAATCTCCCGTCTTCCAGTTTGAACCCATTACCCCTTGTCCTATCACTACTGGTCTGTGTGAAAAGTCCCTCCCCAGCCTTCTTGTAGGCCCCCTTCAGATACTGGGAGGCCACAATAAGGTCTCCCCTGAGCCTTCCTTCTCCAGGCTGAACAAGCCCAATTCTCTCAGCCTGTCTTCATAGAAGAGGTGTTTCAGCCCTCTAGTCATCTTTGTAGCCCTCCTCTGGACCTTGTCCAACAGGTCTATGTCCTTCTTGTGCTGGGGGCTCCAGAGCTGTTCACAGCACTCCAGGTGGTGTCTCACAAAAGTGAAGTGGAGGGGCAGAATCACCTCCCTCGACCTACTGGTCACACTTCTTTTGATTCAGTCCAGGATTTCTGGGCTGCATTCACGCATTGCTGGCTCATGTTGAGCTTTTCATTATGGGATGATTCTTAGCCACTTGCAGGCTTTTTCTCAGTATATGGCACATCTCTTAAATAAAAAGGGCTTCTGCAGCTAAGTGTACCAGAAGGAGTCAGTGTTCTTAACAGAAAAGAGATGTTATCCAAAATAATTATATCAGAAGCCAGCAGTAATAAGACTGAGAGAATCCTATTTAAAAGCATTTGTCATATAAATCAAACCTACTTGATATGCATAGGCAGGTTGGATCCCTAGATAGAAAGTACATTTCAGTCAGCCAAAATGTTGACAAAAATAATCACTGTGATAAAGTTTCTTATGTGGTGTATGTCCTTAATTACAAATAGTTTTACTCAAGAGTTTTATTTCTGGAATGGAACTTTCATATAGTGCGTGTGCCACTGTTTGCAATCCAGTTCTGCAATTGTGATAACAGTCTTCATAATATCTATCAATCTCAGATTACATAATCTGAGAGTTATTAGATTAGTATGTAAGTGTCCTGTACTTGATCTCAGGGAGGTTTCAGGACAGTACTTTGGCACATACATAAACATTGAAATGCTATTTGGACATCACAGTCAATATGGTGTTATATATATGTCTTTAGACATACATATGTTGGGTTTTTTTATCAGGCATTCTGTACAATGCATACACCCTGAGTGTCTAGTAAGAGACAGCATTTAAGAGAAGAATCATAGAATCATAGAAAGTTAGGGGTTGGAAGGGACCTCTGGAGATCGAGTCCAACCCCCTTGCCAAGCAGGACCATAGAATCTAGAGCAGATTACACAGCAACGTGTTCTTCCTTAGTACAGTGAGAATAGCATCTGGTAGGTATTAAAGAAGCTGTCTTCTAGTTCACAGAAATTAGAGATAAGAACATTTAGTTATTTCTGACAAGAGAGGATTGTCTAATAATGCATTTTCTGGTGCCTCAGGACAGAATTCAAGTGGTTGGTAATACTCTGTATTCAGCAGAAGCTTCTTGTGGATTAATTTCTTCTCAAAATTCAACAGTGTTCTCAATATCTGAAGCAACTACATAATTGTCATGTACAATACATGGGATCTCAGAGCTGAGTCACACAGACTAGATCAATGTTCTCCAAGTATACAATGGTAGTGTGATGTCCGAGCTACGGGACCACTGCAGTGTCCTTTGGAAAGCATGTTTTAAGTGTAGTTAAGATGCTTGGGTGCCAATTCATATTGCAATTTAGATCATGCAAAAGCATGATTTTTACAGAATGGGGAAGCCAGATGTCAAAATCTCATTGACTTTCAGAAAAAAGTTGTGAACATAACTTCCCATTGTGCTTTTTTACAAACCTAAGAGTGGAGTTCATGTAGTTTTGCTTTGTTTTCCTCTTGCTCATATGATCTCTTTCTGGTGTTAATCAGAACTATTGTTCTCACATGGGCTGGTCCTGCAGGGTGGCGAGTTGTTAATTGAATGGTGCATGTCATCTGCTTCAAACCATGTACGGTATTCCAGGGGTAACCAGGGATAAGTGCTCTGAAGTTGGTTTCCTGTTATTGTCTCTATTTTTTGAAATGGGCAGCCTCCTAAGACTGTCCAAATAAACAGAATTGAAGAAGAAAAATTCTTGTTTTGATATCTGGGTGCTGGAGATGTATGTACCAGTGCTTGTTTTTCTTTCCCTGGGCATGATGAAACAGTACATTGTAGCCAGGTTTATTTTGATTGGCCTTGCTCCTTAGTTTCTCTTACATGGATGCAAAATAAAAAAAAAAAGTACTTGAGCTAGATTGTATTTGAGAACTTCTCATTTTAAAACAGGTCCCATTGCATGGATTTGCACCACACAGCAGGAAATATGAATTACAACTAAGCTTAGCTGTTTTGATAAGGTGCTGCAGGAAATATTCTCACACTGAGTTTACCTTGAGGTCTTGCATACCTTTTTGGCTTCCTTTTCTTTCAAGCATGGTTTTTACTCCAGTTGCTTTTGTTGAACCAGTGTTCAGTTCAACATAGAAACAGTTTGACACTTGAGGGACAAACAAACAGCTACTGGAGGGGCAGAGACTTCCTCAGTCGGCTTCACTGCTGATCTGTGCTCTAAGACTGGGATCGAGGTCACAATACCTGTATTTGTGTGTGGCCATGTCAGGCTTTCTCATCCTTGTGGTATTTTAAGTGTTGTTCTGTGTATTTCTTAACTGCCACTGTCAACTTAATCAACTGCTCCTGGCTTCCCATTCAGGTCCTTGCAGTGCTTCTTCCATCGTGCTGTCAGATCTGTTTGGGCACAGGCATGCTTAACAGGACTGGGAAGGGATCCATCTGAAAATAACCATTTATTTTGCTGGGTTGTTTTACAGATGGATCAGCTCTTTGATCAAGTTCATTGCTTGGTTGCTCAAACAGCTTGGCTGGCAGAGCAGAGAGGGAGCTAGCATGGAGAATTTTTTCCAACCAGCTGATATAGTTCTGTTGCCTGACACGAAGCCCATCTCTTACTGCCCTGCCATGAACTGCTTGTTTTATACCCAGTGCATCTGATGGACCAAAGACATATCTTGCTGTCTTTTGCCTAGAACATTCAGTCTTGCATAATGTTGACTGAACTAAAATACCCTGGTTTATGTTTTTAAGAACCGTATTATTTCATCTTCTCCCCTGAAGAACCCTGAGGACTTTTTGAAGTTTCCTTAAATGAAAGATGAAGTGATGTCCAAGAGATTCAAGCCAGGTTCCTGCACTTGCTGTTAGCAGTGAAATCCAGCCACAAGTGGTGAAGCAACATTATTGGCAGAGGAGCTACTAGATGATATTGATGAATCTGCTTGGACACAGTTTCTGAATTTTGTGGCAAGTTATAACCTGCTGAATGGCCATATCCTCTGTTATTCCTTGTTTTTTCTTGCCCTGGTATTTTTTTTTTCCAATGTAGGCAGAACTGAAGGCACATCAACAATAGCCTTTTGACACTGGAGGATATTTAAAGTGGTAGGCTTGCTTTCCCTCCCACCCTTAATCATTATTTGAACTGAGGAAGGTGGTACTTGGAGGGTATCTTCCAACATCAGAAATATGTTTAATCATTCAGGTCTGTGGTAAGGAGTTAAAAAATGTAATTACAGTTAGGAACTATAGAAATTGAGTTATGCTAAGGGGAAAGAATAAAAGATGCATTTTAATAGCTTACAATAAATGGGCTAGGAAAGATGGAAGATTGTCTTAAATTTGATTCCCTTCATTGCTCATCAAATAAGGTACAAGTATTTGAATTAATTTAAATAATATTTTCTCATTTTTTGTCTTAAATGAACACTTCTGAAACTAATACATCCAGCTGCACAAATTTAACATGAAGATCTTTTTTTCCCATGTCATCCTGCTCTCTGGAAATTCAGACTTCAGGTATGACAAGTAAAACAATAATCCTTGAAGTACAGTTGCTTCCAGGAGTAAGACACTATGCCAATACTGGAAAAGCATTATTTTTCCTATACTGTACTTGACATACAAAAACACTTGGTTTTTTTTTTACTTGAATATCTTTAGACACCTGTATATTTGATTGACTAAGAAAAAAATATGTCTGGTATTGGTCGCCAACTGGTAGTTGGTCTCTGCCTATTGGTAGTCAATTAAATGAGCATTTGTACATAATTTTTAAACAGCTGGTTTTAAGGGACTTTACAAGGGCATGCACTTAATATTAAATGCCTTTGCAGTTGCATCCACTACATCTGTTTATACTGTTATTGCATGAATGTGAGTCTCATATTCTTGGAAGAGTTTGGCATTTGCAGTATGAGCGTCCTGAGCTCTTAAGCAATGTATTAGCTTCTCAGAAACAAGCTGACGAGCTGAAAAGGGAGAAAAGTGGTTCATGCACAAGCTGGCACATGTAATTTTGCTCCTATTAACCCTGAAATCACAGAACCGCTATGGTTGGAAAAGACCTTTTCATTGGAAATGACACCTTATGTGTATAACTGATTTTTTTTTTTAAAGTGGACTTCAGTTTTTTGTTCTCTTTTAAATTACTTGAACTATTACAGATCTGTTGAGAAGCCTGTGTCAGCATCAGTTTTAAGAATAATAGTGGCTGCCTAAGATTATTCATGCTGTTGAGGATGAACGTGGAACAATTCTGGTGTACTTTATATCATGGTAATGTTCATGTTCTGTGTATGGTTTCTTATACTCCCCGGGTTTGTTTTTCAGAATTTCTGCCCTATGTATTTGTGCAATTAATTGTCCCTGAGTGTAGTGTTTTGAACTTACCATTTCTGAATTGCATCCTATGTGTGCTGCCATTCAAGGCCATTTTGAAGTCTATTTGTTTTCACTGTGGTGCTTGCAACACTGTGCAGCTTGTTATCATTTGAAAGGTGTCTTTGCTACCTTATCAGCCAAGACAGTAATGAAAACAGAGTAAAACCAATACAGCTCTCTAACATGAAATTCTATGTAAGGTACTTTTGGAGTGTGAAATTACTTACAGTAATCTTACAGTGCAAATTACTCTTTAAATAGTTTTCCAACTTGTTTTGCAGTCAGCATACAAAATCTGTCACTTGACAGTATTCCCATGTTTGATTATGGGAATGTCATGTGAGACAGTGTTAAAAACCTTATTAAAGCAATAGCTGTATCATTGCCATGGTTTCTCCTGCAGCCACAGGGTATTTTTTCTTCTAACCACCCTAAGAAAGGGCTGTTTGCTGTGTGCTTGTTGTTCAGCTTAGAAGGTTATTTATTGAAAACAGAAGTATTGACATAAACAGGTTTTGCTAGAATGAACAAAATGCAAGGATTCCACCAAAGGTGTATTTTTATTTGCTTAAACATTATGAACCAGTCAAATAGTTGGGTAAATAAAATTCTTCTGAACAACCTAGCCATGCCATCAAAGCTGGTGGTGCTGTAAAATATAGATGTCTCTCACAATTAAATACTTTGAGGTTTCTGAGAAGGGAATACTGGTTGTTGCCTACCAAACTGAAAGGAAGTTACAGCTTTAATGAGTGTGTCTGGATTACAGGATGTGACAAGAAAAGTCTAAGTAACTATAAATTCCTTGCCTTAGAGGCATCTTGGAAGAGCTCTGAATAAAGATGTAGTTTGCAGCAGCTGCCAGAATTGCATTTCTTTTGTTGGTTTTTGTTTGGTTTTTTGAATTTCAGTTTGTAGAAGAAATAGGTAGTGTGTCTGACTGTCAGGTAGCTATGTAAGGAGTTCTGTGTATATGCAACTTCAAATGTATATTTAAAAAATTGAACTCAATATATTCTGCAATGCAGATGAAGCCATGAAATATTTGTAGTGATGCATTTGCCTTAGAAATATGACATATATCTGCTGTTTTCCTCCTGGGGTAAGGAGGTTGATCTACCGGCACCAATAAACTACATGGTGAGAAACTATCCATTGTAAACAAGCAAAGTCCCTGAGCAGTTGCTACCTCAGCACAAATACACCAACTTTGCCACCTTATTTTCTTTTTTAACACCTCTCCAGTCTCTTATAGTGATAGATTCACAGTTAGCTCTTCCTGATTTCACATTTTCATGGACTGAAAGACATTTTGAACATTTTAATTTGCAGGACATTTAAAGCGTTAGATCCTTGGATCTCTTTCTCTTCTGCTGGAAGTCTTTTGCCAGAAGACCTTGATTTGGTGCTACAGTAGATCATGGAGTTGCTTTTACAAAGCCCAGGAAGATCTGATTCACAGGATAGTTTTGATTTCTGCAAAGCTTGTTTGGTAGTAAAATTAGAGGTCACTTAAGGCTGTTGCTGTGTCGGTGCAGCACAGGGATCTATCACTTGCAACATTTCCTTAGACTAAGGTTAATTTTTACGACTATGGCCAACTTGAATGCAATAAAAAAGATCAAAAGTCTCAAAAGTGCAATCTGTGATGAAACACAGGGGGATGATGAAACTGAGAGGAGCAGGTTTATTTAGCTTGAGGAAGAGAAGGCTGAAGGAAAATATGACATCAATCTTCAAATACATGAAAGGTCACTGCAAAGAGGAAGGGGATGAGCCTTTGCTTGTGTCATGCTTCTTGGCTTTTGAACTCAGTCCAAAAAGGTCACTAGATTCAATAATTATATGATTATTAGTGCTGCTGTGAAGTTACTGGTTCTGTTGTCAGTCAGTGGAGCAATTATTTTTTCGCTGGCCGAAGCTGAGATACCATGTACAAGCCGTTGCCTTCTAAGTGAGTGAATGCAGGAACCTCAGCCTGCTGCTGCCTTGGTGGCTGAAGGCAGGTTCTGCTCTCACACTCAATCTTTTCCTTTCTCCTCTCTCTCCTCTCACTGTGTTTTGGGAACCAGCTAGTGTTAGCTGCAGTTAAGGTTTTTTATTTCATGGTAAGTTTCCCACTAGAACTTGGGCTGTTAGGTCACAAAGGCTAGTTGTCTTTTGGTAAGAAATGAGAGGAGAAATAGCGTAGGAAAGTACTACAGCCATGCCTGTAAGGTATAGCTAGATTCAGGTGCAGTTGGCAGTTACCAGCTTGTGCTAGAGCTCGTTTGATGGCTTTCTGCCTGGAGAGGTTGGAAAACTGCTTAAGTTTTGCACTGCTGATCAGTAGTAATCTTTATTGCTAAAACAGAGTGACACAGCAGAGGGGGACTGATAACCTCTGCTCTTGTGCACAGGTGAGGAAAATCTTCCTATTGGGGGGATATCCTTTAATATTTTTTTTTCTTCAGCTCTAGGAGGTAGAGGCATATGCCTCTACTTAAGCCTTCTGACCCTCATTCAGTGACTTGGCAGTTTTTATTCTGGCAAAAAATTCCAAGACAGTAGGTAAATTGTAGGGTGCTGTAGGACTTACACCCTGGCTCCCTGTTTACTATTATTTCCCCTCGCTAACCCTGAGGAGTCCCAGAGTTCAGCAGTTGAATATCTGCAGTGTGTTCAGAGATAGCAGGGCTGTTTTTAAATATTTTTTTTTTCCTTCTAAATCTGATATTTTGAAAAAAGATATTTTGAATGTTCTGAGGGAGTTCAAGCAATTTCTGGTTTTCCTTCAGTATCTTTTCCAAAGTATCCTCACTCTGAAATCTGCAGTCACCATCAGGTTGCCCACGTATTTAACCCAGTGGGGCTTCTGACTGATTACTCATTCAGTAGATGTCCGGCTGTATGCCAGAGTTTCAGATCAACAGGGTTTAGGACAGGGGAAGCCTGCCATTATTAGATACATTTACAGAAAAAAACAGTCAACCTTTCTTAAAATCCCACATAATTTCCTTTCAGTGGAAGTGAATTGCAATTCTATTGTAAATCTTGTAGGCTATTTTTTTTTTTTTTTCATTCAGACATCTGCCATAGATCCAGGTATCGTTTCACAGAGAGCTTAAGACCATGCTGCTGTTGAAAACAGTGGCCCTGCCCTGCAAATATATTGATAAGTTTTCACGTATATCATCCAGTTGTTCTGAGTTAGCCACTGGCTGGATGAGTGCTACAGCTGATGTACGGGCAGGAGCAGAGAGGGAGGGAAGGGCCACTGGCACCTGTGGAGGACACAGTGCATGGCTTGTCACGGCAGCTGAGTGTGCGACCAGGACCAGGCTCAGGACCAGGCTTAGGTCAAGCAGCAGGATCTGTGCCAGCACTATGTGCTTTGTCCAGTTCCTGCTTTGCTCTGGCAGTGCTGTTTGTCCCATTTGCCCAATATGTTGTGTTGTGAACTGTTTCTTTCATAAGATCATGGGAAATTGTCCCCCTCTTGTTTTCAAATTCCCATTAGATTCCTGTCCATTAGATGAGTGAATGGCTTTACTGTCTCCCTTCTCTTTGCTTTTGGATTGACTCCTCTGTCAGCCTTGAAGAATTATGTTGTTTTCCAGCAATGCATTCTCTTTGCCTATGCTAATTCTCAGTACTGGGACATGCCAGGTTGATTGGTCTCCTGAATGGTCTTCTCTATCACCGCACTACGATATTTTTTCCTTGCTTTCACTCTTCCTGGTTTTTAGAGAGAGGTCTGAGTATTAAAAAGAGGTAAGAGTGGTGGGATCTTCTCTGGATTCATGCAAATTGTGTCTCCTCATGGGTGTTTCTAGACCTGAATTG
>JAVSBS010013366.1:23513-37677 GCA_033124195.1 Coracias cyanogaster
GGTGGACCCATGAGGTAAGGGACTACTTATCTCAGAGGCAGAGCCAGCTGATGCTAAAACAAAGTGTTTGTTGAACAGTGAATTAAGGCAAGTGATGGCAGTCTGTTAAGCTGTCCTAAGGAACTTCTTGGGCACCAGCCTCATCTTTCAGGCATTTTATTGTAATCCCCAAGTCTCACAGTCTGCTGTTTGGGCAGCTGGGGAACTGACCAAGCTGAAAAAAGCAGGGTTTAGGTGGAGATTGGGGGTATAGTCATTTTGAAACCTGCTTGCTCTGGGACCTCCCAAACATCTGCCCTCATTAAGAACAGAACAGGATCAAACTGCTGGTGGTGGGAAGAAGGTGGGAGTTGTTTAAGCTGGCATTGCTAGTAAAGAAAGGGATCAGCAAACTAAAGGAGACATGCATTTGTTCATACGAGAAGGGCAGTATACTGTTGTTATAAACACTTTGTGGTTTGGTTTTTTTTTTTAACAATTGGCTTAAAATTCTGTATCTTGAAATGAAAAGTTTTCTCTTTTTTCCAGTGTGAAAGCCAAAGCATTCATTCATCTGTGCTGAGAGTCTCTTTCATAACTCACATTTTTAGTCACTGGGCTTGTCTCTACTATTTTTAATTCTCTTGTATAGCTGCTGAGTTTCTTCTGACTCTCTCTACTTAGTCATATACGAGTCTATTTTTTTTTCTATTACTTCTATTTTTTTCTACTTTGTTTCATTCACTAGAGCACATGATCTGTTCTGTATCATTCTTGTGCTAGAATGATTAGATTCTGTTAATCTTACAGGGTAAAAAAATGTAAAGGAACAAGAAAAAGGCTGTGATTTAGAAGGCTATGTTTATGCTCTAATATTTGGCTCTTTACATGTGTGAAATCCTCTTTGCTAGTAATGGACCCACCATCATATAATGGAAGAAGTAGACTGAAATTGAGATTAGATAAAAGACTAGTTTTAAAATTATTGTTCTCAGTACTTCTCTGTAGTAGATAATCCAACTGTTTTCTTTTTTAGGAGGATGAACTATCTTTGCTTTTCATGAGGCATGGTGGTAATGGAAAAGGCGTGGTAATGACTGGCCATAGGACCTCTTGCCTTGCTGTGGTAGAAGAGGGAATAGGGCTGAGAATTTCTGGTCCCCAGCCCTCGACTTAAGCTTCTCCATCTTCAAGCATATTTCTAGGCTCTGCCTTGGACTTCTGTTTACCTATTGATACAGCTGGCTAAAATAACATAACATGAATTCTGGAAGCATGGGAGGTGTTTACGGTCCAATGTGATACAAGTTAGTACCCTCATCAGTGCATTTACACTTGCTATCTACAAAGTAATTTTTTATTCGACATCCTGTATGAGGGATTTATTTACACATACTACATAATTCTGGTCAGCTGAGCAGTTTCCTGTAACAGTGAAGAAGCCCAAAGTAACACCATTCAATGTGGATCCATCATGTAACACACTCTTACCTACCATGAGACCTATGTGTGCAAAATAGATATTTGGTGTAACCTTATACTGGTGTGAGCTGCGCAGAGCTGGTGTCATACTCTGAAGTCATCCATTATTTTCAGAAGGATTTGCTTCACCCATCTGCCTAGCCTCTCAAAAATAGGTTTATATTAATAACTCCATGGTAGTCATTTTATGTTCAAATACGTTCCTACTAAATTGGGGTTTTTGTTTATCCAATAAATGTCCACCATGATAAGCAATAGGACATCATGCTCTCTAAATTTAGAGGATAGATTCTTAGTCTTAACTTATTACCCAAAATCTTGTTTATTTGTGTCAGCATCAGATGGCTTTTAAGTAGTAAATGAATTGCTGAGTAGATCTAAAGAACAGCCTGTCAAGTGATCAGTATTTGTGTTCAATAGCTTCATCAAGAATGAGATTCCAGCAGAAATGAAGGAACTCTTCCTTCATTTGTGAGTCTTTATAAATGAGACTGAAGCAGAGTTATAAATTACATCTTTCCTCTGGTGGGAGCTATTCATGGTGGGTAAGTGTTTGGTACGCTATGGCATTATCGCTGCTATTGATGTTTTCTCATGCTCGCTTACTCACACTTCCTGTGCTGCTGATTTTAATTTCATGTGGAGGTACAATGGCATCAGGAATGGTACTGGTGCAATGAGAAATCTCTTATGAATGGATTATGACAAAGTTGTACTTTTATAGCAGCTAGAGAAGCTATGAAATTAACAATTGATTGCCTCACTTTTCAATTTGTCTTTGCACTGTGACAGGAATATTACTGCTCTGCTTCTCTGCCTTGCTAATGAGGGAAGCTACTGGAAGAGATCCTAGCATCAGGTCCTATCTTAATTAGATGTTAATTCTGTGTTTAACCTGGGTTTTCCCCTCCAACATGGGTTGCATTGTTGAATCTAAAGCAATTATCAGAGCCCTGCATGAAAGCACTGTCATAAGCTACCTTGGTGGCTTTTAATTAGCTATTCATGCCAGGTGGATTCACTGAATGCATGTACTCATCCAAAGAAGTAGTGAGTCATTTAACATCTACTCACAAGTCTTCTGGACACTCATTCCCATGTACTACTTCCCTGTGCTGGGTCTCTCTTTGCATCATTGGCCTGAAATGGGAGATGTAAAACTTTTTCTTAGCATCTGTTATCCCAATATGCCTCAAATCTCTTTATTTTCATGTGTCTCTCCATTTTAACCAGTAGAGCAGTGGGCCCTCAGAAACCCAAGACTTTATACCAAGTGCTTGACTGCAAGAACACATCAGATGCCTGGTGTCAGACTGAGCTGAAAAGAGCAGAACCTGCTACTTTAATAACGAGGGAGAAATCCCAAACATCAACCTGTTGCTATTTGACCAGAGGGTTGTGGGATCTGAAGATCAGTGTAGAGAAGAGAGAAAGGGGCTGAGAGGTAGTGGCTGGAAACACAGTGGTAAAAATTCCAGTGATGAAATGGCCTGTGCACTGGCACCCCTGGGAGCATTTGACAGGAGCAAAGGTATTGAACATGGCATCTGCAGAGACCAGTCAGCCAGCAAAGGGACAAGGGAGAAAGAAAGAAGGACGTAAGTGGCCTTATCCTGCCCTGGAAAAAAAAGGTCAGCTTTGATTTAGAAGATGTATATCACACAAAGAATATAAGCAGCACAGATTAGGACTCAGCATCTCGAGATAAGAAGATGGAGGCAGTTGTCTTTATTCCTGTTTAAAAGGGCAGTTTGAAATATAAGGAGTGTACTTCATCTTGAAAGCACACCTTCAGCTTTCTGTCTGGTGATAGCACCATTGCTCATTTGCTAATGAATTTCCCACTTTGTGCTTCCTTCATCCCGATCCCACCGTTGAGACTTTTGGTTCAGGTATGAAGAGGCAGAAAAGGTAATGGGGACTTTATTGTTGGGTAGGTTTTCCATGTGACCACAGTTGTAACTCTGAGTTGGTAGAGTGGCTCTTCTAGGGTTGTAAATGCTACTTTCTTCTACTAATTTCTGGGATCCCTTTTTCATTCGTGCACTTCAAAATAGCTGGCAAATGGAGAAAAAAGGGGAAACCTAGCATTTCACAGCAGGTGAATTAGATGGCTTTTTCAAGGTGAGAAGCATTTATATCCAGACTTAAAATGTTTTGTCTACCTCTTTATCAAATCTAAATTGCCAGGCATTTGCTTGCTTCCTTACCTATTCAAACCCCTTGCCTATTCAGACAGCTTGTAGGTTATCATGTACCGGACTATTGCCTAGCTGATTTAATTGCTTTCTGAAGAGGAATAAGACAGAATTTTTCACTTGCTAAGAATTCCATTCAGTAATTCTTTTGTAAGGAGAACATCTCATGTCTGCCTCTGTAGTTTGCAGTACCTGTACCATCACTTGGTTACTTGAGCTCCTTCAGTGCAAGATAAAGACTTCTGTGGTACAAATTGAAGGTATCACCTCATACATTGTAAGTAAACTAGCTTTTATCTTCCATTGTAGTATGTAAGGGTGAGGTCTCGTAGTATAGCACAGCAGATCTAAAGGTCTCATGAAAAAAACTAGTTTCTCTCATTTCTCCTTCTCTTCCCCTCTTCCTACTTTTCCTTCCATCATCATCTGCACAATTCTCCCTTTCTTCTTTCCTGGCACTCCTCTTGCCCTTGGTGGCCCAGTTCAGCTCACAGAACCCGCAAAAAAATAACTCAACATTAAATCCTCAGAAGAATATTAACTTGCCATTAAGCCAGATCAGCTCAGCTGAGCTGCCAAGCCATGCAAGGGGTGGAGCAGGAATGCGTGGAAAGGAATGGTGGAGGAGGCAGCCCACCTCCTGTAGCAGCAAGATCTGGCTCTTAGATCTGGCCAGCTGCAACGTGAAACCTTACCTGAATGGAAGTTTGCAGAAGTCTGAAAAGGGCACAGCATAACCACCACTGCTATTGTGTCTTCTGCTAACTGGCCTACCTACCTCCTTCAACAACTGTTCTGAATAATTAGAAGTTAAATTTATCTCCAAATTTCTTCCCTGGAGATAAGTCCCTCTAATTCTCAACAGACAGAAGATTAATGGCAGAATGAGCAAACAGGAGCCAGTGGACCTCAAAAAGAACAAAGATGGGACTAATGAGTCTTCTAATCCCTAGGAGTGGGTCTTTCTCTCGACTATATTTGCACATACTTCGACCAAATTAGGGCAGCTGCTTTTTTAGCATCAAGGATTTTGAATGCACATGGAAAAAAAGAGTGTTTATTTTTGTGACATGCACAGCAGGACTGTATCTACATACAAAGCAACAGTGCATTATACCGCAGCCCAAAGATACGACTTTGTCCTACTTCTCTGTGTCCTACCTCTAACACACTTTGAGTATGTTAGAGAAACTGTGTTCCTCGCCATCTTTGCTCTGGCAGCTGCATTGCTTGCAGTGGCTCCGTACCACCTCAGGGCAGGCGTGGAACATGACAGAAGTGTGCTGGTGCTGCGAGTGTGACCATACTCTAGCAGGGTAGGCTAGCACGTGTGGATAAGCTCTGATTAATTACCTCTGGGGTTGGCAAGAGTTAAGATGTGGGTTTTTGCTTTGCGCCTCATGCCTTGCACAGGAGGTATGTTATTTCTCTGCCTGACAAGTGGTGCTGGGAAAATAAATCATTTGTGTAGCACTTTTTTGGTACTGTTACTATATCCTGACTAACTCCTCAGGTTGAGCTCCCAAAGGGTTGAGTAGGGGCATAGTCACCTTTCCATACAGAAGTAGCTTTTCCAAGCTGGAAGCAGGGAAGGTGGCATGCAGTTTGAAGGTGTTTTTATTGTAATGCATCCCTGCCACATAGCTGATGTCCTTGCTGTTTCTGTCAATAGCACATTCCTGTATCAAAACAAAAAGTGCTCGTTTAACAGTTAAAATCAACTGTGGTTTATTACCTTGTGTAGTGCTATTCTGCTCCCAGCTTGATGCCTTTGGAGGATATTGCTTTAGGCACATTTTGGCTACAGGCATTTCTCCTCCGCTAGATTCTCAGCAGACAGGGATTAGGATGCGGTACTTGGCTGAAGCTATCCTGCTGACAGATTGCAGTGACCTTGCTGTGACTTCTGTTCTGATCTCACTGGCACTGCTGGAATTTGACACACTAGAACATGAGATACCGGCTCCATTATGCCACTAACCCGTATCCAGAGCATTGTGTTCCTGCCTCCTTCACCATCTGATGTAGGTGGCAGATAGTTCTGATTTATCTTTGCTGTGCGATTTAGGAGGCTTAAGTCTCTATCATCAGCCAGTTGATGCCCTTGTCCTTTCGTGTGGCTGTCTTTATCATATGCAGGTGTGGAGCTTGACACAGGCTTGTATTCTAAGTGTGGTTGGTGTCCTTATTTTGTTGCTGGGTGCTCTTCTGGAAGGAAAGGAAATTGCTTACTGAACATGGATAAAACACAGTAAATATTTTTCTCATGCATCTTTAGAGGTAAACCTTAAAGTATTTATTTGTCAAATGTACAGTAATGTATTTTCTTTTCTGCAGGGTTATTTAATTTTTGGACTGCATAGATTGGCTTTTATTTTTGTCTACTAGTAGTGTGGAAGGTAACACAGTAGGAAAAGTCATATCTTTAACCAAAATACTTCAGAGTTTTCTCTGAATGGCAGTTATTGGAAAAAAAAAATCTTTATAGAAGCACAAAGCTGGACAAAAAGATCAACAAACTGAAACAGAAAACAACTTCACATGGAATGATGTGTATAGCAAAGTCCAGTTTTGTCAGTGCTACAAGTTGGAATTTCATGCTATTAATTTAATCATTAGGGAAGTTTATGACCCTGAAGAATATGACTTGCAAATGCCTTGGTATCAAGAGGGAACAAATAGCAAATCCAGCCCGGAGGGAGCACAGGGAGTAGTTCTAAGCAGCAAACTACCTGACACAATTAAGACAAAAACAGCTTGTGGATTTATTACTGCAGCTCTGCCAGCCAAAAGTAATAGTTATTTATTTCTGGCACTCGTTAGACACCAACGGTTAAATCCGCAAGGGGACTTCAGCATTGTCAAAGTGGCACTTACCTTGCAGAGTTGTGGCTCCTGGGGTGGAATTCCCAGCCTGCTGTTAGACCCTGTGACTCCAAGGCAATCCATGGGAAGGCAGGTGTCTTGTCTCACAGTAAGATGTAAAGCAGTCTACAGCTACCTAAAATATCAAACATGAAGTGACAAATTGCACAGCAGGTTCAAACCTCCCGTTTTTCTCCTGGCTCACCCTAAGCTGTAGGGTTGTGTCTAGGCTAAATAAGAATCCATGTCCTCTTTTTAGTTATCTAAGTGCACCCTTTAAAAATGGGGTAGGTGACCACCAGTGCGTAAAAGTTAAAGCATGGATAAGCTGTGGATGGCTGGGGAATACTCCCAGCTGGGGAGGCTCTTCCTCATTCTTGATTCAGGGACTGCTCAAAAATTTTACACTAGCCTGCCCGCAAGACTCAGTCCTCCATCTGAAGAGTCCTATGTGGACACAAGAATTCCCGAATCTCAGGAACAGCGTAAGGACAACTGATAGGAGAGCTTGCAGGGCAAACCACAGAGCAATTGTCAGCGTAGGTATGAATGCAATTCACATCCCTGAGTTGGTTGATTATAACTGTGCCATGTTTCTCCTTTCTCTGACCAGGGAATAGTTGGCAAGCTAGAGAAGATAACTTCTGATAATAGTGACAAGGTGAATTAATTACTCCTAAACCATACTAATGAGGCTATTCCAGAATGGAGTACAAGCAGGAACATTCAAAAAGAGCATAATGCACAGGACATATAAAGGGCCAAGTTCTCTCTTTTACATGTTAATCTCACTGATTATATATTAATGGCCTACAAAACCTGACAGATCTGAACAAGCAGATGTTCTTTATTGGGAAACCCTGCAGCTTGATTTCCTGATTTTATTGGCTCCCTTTTTGAGTACAGGTGCACACAACTAAAGGCAGATTTATTTCTCCAATAAAGACTTGGCAGAGATAGGCTGGGGAAAAAATTTTCTTTTCCTTGACCTTAGTCACATGACCTAAATGGGGGTTAGAAAGCCCCACAGCAGAGGTTATAAATCTGCTGAGTACAGCAGTTACAGTTCACGGTGCTTTTTAATAATGATCATACAGCTGAATTTAAAGCTTTAGGCAACTATGTTCAATGATGATAAACTACTGCGCAGCATTTTGGTGACTTAAGAAAGTACTACACATGCAATTTACCTGTTTTATTTTTCCTAGATCATATTATAGTTGAAGAGCATGTTGGTCACTATGCTAGTTTCCTAAAAGAACAACTAGTTTCTTTGTAACTTTTTGTTATTATTACTTATTGAAGCAGAGTTACTGTGGTATTTTTATGGTCCTTTTATGTCCAAGCTCCTCCTAAGTATCTGTTGGTTTCTCCTCACAATTTCCTTGGCGTTTCTCAGATCATCATAAGTATTTGTAATATAGAGGAGAGATCCCCTCCAAGGAAGAGTCTTAATCAAGAGACAGTTGCCAAAATCATTATAAATTGAAGGTTTCTTTACCAGGCAACCTGCACACAGCAATGTTTGGTAGTTCAGCAAAGTGCCCCTTCAAACCTATGAAGACATCACAGGATGGCCTGATTTTTTTTGCTTAGAGGTTGGTTAGACTATTTTTTCAAGAGGTTAGACTGCTTAGAAGTTAGGACTGTGGTTCCACAGTATGAGGCATCTGGGGGCAGTGCCAGATAAAGGGGTTCCTCCTTCCTTCTTCCACATAGTCTTTTGTTTGCCTGCACTGCAAGGAACTAGCCCCTCAGTGAGCCAATGTAGCAGTCATGAATCACATCAAGGAACTATTCCACGTTAAAAAATAACCTTTGTTTTGTTTTTAACTCGGTCTGGCTCCTTTGTGGAGTTCACGGCAGGGTCTCGGAGGTGGTGGTGCAGGGGTGGTGTTTCACAGTGCAGCTGTGAAGGACCTATTTGGCCAATGGGAGGTGAAGGTGGAGCTCCAGGATGAGACGTTTCTGCCAAAAAATTGTTACTGTAGAGCTATGCTCTCAGAATTCCCATCTTCCCTTGAAAGACCAAAGCATTTTTCTTGTCTTCTTGGCCTTGCTCAAAAGTGACCTGAGACCTGCACAACTACTATTTAACCATTTCTTTTTTTCAATAAGGCCTCTGGGAGGGCATTCTAAGTTCAATTTGTGTATTTTATTCCACTGTTGTCCACTTAGGTCTTGAAAGCACACGTCCTATCTTCACTTGTTGCTGAAGCAGTCATTTTTATTGAATTGCTTAAGCATAGCATGGCCAAAGGTTGGGGAAGCTATAAAACCACAGGTAACTAAAAATTTTCCAATCTAAAGACATGTTTGAGGAGTGATAACCTATCATCAATAGCTTTTCAAGTGGAATAACAGACTCTGTTAATCATTGCGAATAGTCTGCTCTGAAGAGTTCAGATATTGTCACCAAGGAGTGGTCCAGTCCACCCCTCATTACGGTGATGAAACTGCCCTACTTCAGAGGGCTGACGCCAGACCTTCAACGTATAACGAGTTAGCCTGCATTGCTGGGGTGTGGGTCCTTGCCTGCACCCTTGGGAGGAGAGCAAACCAAAGATGGTGTTGGCTGGAAAAGCAGAAGTTGCCCCCCTGGAAAAGCAGAAGGTGCCCCCCCCAAACAGCAGTTTCCACTGACCCAATCATCTTCTGTGATCCAGTGGAGGATCCTCCACTTCTGTATGGACTGTGAATTCCCCCAGGCCTTGGTACTATGACTGTTCCTGCCCAACATACCCTCTCTTGGGTCACCCAGGAGTACAAACCTGAGCCAGATGATGGGCGGGCACACGATCACATTTCTGTTGAATGCATTCTGTTGGGGATATTGGTTTTACAGTGTTTATTCAGGCCTTACAGTGGCCATGCAAAGATGGGCAGTGCTTGATATGGCATAAAATTAATCCATCAAAAATGCTTTATTGCATTTGAAGCAGCAGAGTGAATTTATACTGGATGAGTGCCTAATGTCCCATGGCCATGGCACTTTCGGGTCCATTTCCTTTTGCCTTAGAGGAGAGTTTACCATGCTGTTGAAGATTTATAGACCAGAAAAAGTGGGACTTGGTGCATTTAGGGCAAGGTGTACTGAGAACATTTCTCTGATAGGTGGAGAGGAGCTGGTTTTGGAGCTGATAATCAAGAAGCTTCATGAAAACTATGCTGTCAGGAAAGGTATAGAACAAGGGATCTCTGTATGCTGGAAGACAGCTGTGGAAAGCCCTCTTATTAATGAAAGAAAGCAGAAGGTAGGTCTATCTTGTATTATGGAGCGAAGAGAGCTCTTCCCTGTTGGACACCCCCAGAGTAACTCCTTTATCATATACTGCTTAAGACACCCTACTTAATTGGTTGTATCAGGTCAAGGGCAATGTAGCCCATTACTGTTGAGTAAAGAGGTGTGTGCATCCGCGTGTATAAACACAAGCAAGACCGCGTCATTGTCTGAGAAACTTAACATATTAAGTCTAGACATGCATGATCTGAACTTTGAAAGTTCAAATTGGAGGCACTTCTAACAAAAAGAGTTTAATTACTATCCTTGAAGCCTGGTTCTCACTCAGCACTGCCTGGTATCAACACCTATCTGTTGTCTACCATTCCTGCTTGCTAAAAATAGATGGAGATAGAGGCCATATAAACTGAAGGCATAAAAAGGCAGGATTAATTTTTTTCAGGGAAAAAAGGCAAAGGTGTAGCTTAAAATGCAGACATAGGAGTGGAGAGTTTGGCATGTTACCTTTAGAGGAAGACATTATTAAACATTTACCCAGGGCCTAGAGATTCCCAGATACGTTTCTTTAGAACAGGAAGATAAATTTTAAAATAAAGTCAGGAATAACTGTTTAGAAGTAGGCCAAGTACCTCACAAAATGACTCAACTTGTGTGGAAAATGTTGCAATCTCCACTTGAGGCTGGCCTGCCCCTCCCTCCTCGCAGGTGAATGCTCTTGGGAGGGGTGATTTGACCAGATCCTTTGCTGGGTAAGCAAGGAACAGCTTGGCCGAGAAAATATTATTTCTAATGCTTTATTTGTAACCTTGAGTAGATCTCCACAGCAACAGAAGTTGCTGAATAGAGTTGGTCGTGACATTTTGACAGAAGAATTTTTCCACTAGAAAAGGCTGTTTTAATTCAAAAGTGTTGGGGAGGATTTGATGTTGACAATATTTTGGTCTGAAAAAAATTGAGGAAAATCTGAAAAATGTCTTGGAAGGAAAAGGTTTTTTCTTTTTTAAGCCTGCTGCCTTCCCTCCTGGGACCTTTCATGTCAGGAAACAAGACTACCATCTCTTCCTTTTCTGTTTTGGGACTAGTGGTTGAATTCCCAATTCTTCTCCTATTTTCAGTTCTTTATTGTTGATGCTTTTATGAAAAGGCTCTAAACAAAACAGGAGATGAGGAAAGCTGTAAATCTTCAAATATCTGAAGTGCCATGGGGTTTTAAAAGTTCTGTTTTAGCAAGGAGAAATTCTGAAATAAAAGCAATGTAATACCGTGGAAGAATGTACTATAATTACTTGCCCATTCTGTTTTGTATAGTTTGTTTTATATCGTATGGCCTAAAACCTCAGATTAAAACTCAAGTGTTTTGTCATCTTTGCTGTTCATGAGTTATCTTCATCCCTTCTCTCTACTTCTGGACCTGAACTACTGGATGTAGTGACGGCCAGAGACATGTCATTGCGTATCATATCCGCTTACTAACAGTTTCACCGAGGAAAGGTCTTGGGACCTGTGAGTACCAACCTAGTGATTCATCTCTTTTCCCAGTGATGGCTCCTTATGAAACCAGTGCAGAAAATGGTATGGGTAATAGATGTTTCTGCAGAGGCAATTTTCACAGTTGTTCTGCTTCATGACTCCTTCCTTGCCTGTTCAGTATTAAGAATATGAATTAAAATGAAACCATTAGTTCTTTGCAGTCAGAAAAGACAAGAAAAGAGACAGCTGTCTTCCTCACTGTTTTCAGGAAGCATATTATTTTTAAGAGCTTCTTATGGGATTTTTGGAAGTGGATTTGGCATTTGAGATCATTAGAGAAATTTGCTGATTAGTTCAATCACTTGACTGCCTGCTCTCACTAGCTGCCATTTCAGTACCGCCTCCCCACACAATGCTCTGCTGCTGAGGTTACAGTAGCCTTCCCCCACATTTGCCAGGTCTCTTTGAGGATTGTCTTTTCCAGGGTTTCACAGTTGAACATGGGTCTATAGCTGCACCGTGCAGGGCCGGGGGATGCTTGGGCTCCTGGGCTAGTGCTGGATGAGTTTGCTCTGGGCTCCTAAGCCCAGTGAGGTGGGACAGGGACAGACTGCTGTTGGAAACATGGCAGGTCTTCCTCCACAGCAGTTGACTATTTTACAAACATGAACCAGTTTAGTGAGCTGTAGCAGGTGTCCCCTGGATAGGAGCTGCAAGCAGTACTGCAGCTACATCAAGGTGGTACATGCAAATAAATCCAACCTGCTGTCTTTATCCTGGAGAGGACAGGATGCAGATATTTTGACAGCTGTCAGACACCCAGATACCTCCTCCTGCACCTGCCTGTTGGCCAGCACAGAGTCGGGAACTGCTGCTGCCAGGGAAGAACACAGTTCCCTTTCCAGGAGCCAGCCACCACCAGCAAGCTATGCACGTTTGCATGGTGTGCACTTGTGTAACATAAATTTGCTGTGGAGGAACGTGCCAAGTCACTGGAGGTGATCGTACCATGTAAAAAATGCTGGGAATGGTAACAGGATTTGTCAAATAGGATGTCTGGAGAAAGTGTTAAGTTTCTAAGATGAACAAAAGGATAGCAGTGAGCAGAGAGAGAAATAGCTCAAGGTCATATAACATGTAAGTAGCAGAGCTGGGGTGAGCATCCAGCACCCTAATTATCAGACCATTTTCCTATCACCTGATCCATAGACACGTGCTTTAGGTTCAGTGACTTACATCTGCTTTGGATACATTTTTCCTGGAAAATACCATCTCTACTTACCTCAAACTACATCACACCATAGGTTTGCACTTGCTGTGGCTGCTCAGCATCTTGACTCTGGTGTTAAAACTGGCAAAGGGGCAGATGATATCCCCTTTGTCAAGGCTGAGTGATGGAAAGAGGCGCAAAGCCAGCATCAAATGCCAGCTCTGATAGGAGGCTGACGTAAAAGAGGCTGAGGAACCATATAGGACTGCTCCCCTGGTTATATAACCTGGAATATTTTTTGTAAATGCTCAAACTGACGTGCATTGTGTTTTGGCATGTGTTTGTCAGTGCCCTTGTTTTATAGCCTTGCTGAAGACTCATTGACAGATGGCACTCAAGAGACTGCTTTTTATAGATGCCAGTGTCCAACTCAGATACAGTTTCTGAAAGCAAAAGGTGTTTGGGGGTGGAGAGATCTGACGCACTGCCAAAGCATGTTGTAAAAAGGTGCTTTAACTTCGTACTCTTCAAAAGGAGGTATGTGGGAGATGAATGAGGAACATAGACTCTCGTGGATGTTGAGTCACCATATGATTCTGGTAGAAGGTGAACAGCGTTTATGAAATAGAAGAAAAAAAACCCAGGAATTTAAAGGCCATATACTCTGTGTCCAGGGGAGGCAGGATCTCAGCAGTGCCCATCTAACCTGGTATTCTGAAGAGTGATTTCTTGTCACAGCTTGATCCTGTTCTCACCTGGAGACTAAGTGTGTTATAAGTAAACCCAAATGTAGTCTATCTAGTGCTTCATAGCATCTTTCTCCTTTGTGGGACAGGGAGCTTGGAACTGATGGCCACTTCAAGTGCAGGCTGTGCCTTAACTGATGGGGTGCTTTCCCCTGGGGGCCAAACATGGTGGGCAGAGCCAGGTGGTGGTAACAGGCTCCAGCAACAGCCCCAAACTGGGAAGTGATGACCCAGGTCCAGGATCCATCCAGGGTGTCCATCTGGGAACAAAAAGAGATGGGTCGAGAGACAGGTTTGGAGACAAGGCTTCAGTGTGGATCTGAAGTCCATGCAGGAGGTGGGGCTAGAGGCTGTCACTCCTGTGGCATTGCTAGTGCAGGAACTGATGCCTCTGGACTGAGCTAAAGTGGGGTCTTTGGCCATGGGCAGGGTGGTGGGAAAGGCTGCAGGTCAGGTTCATCAACACCAGTAAGGCTTCTTAGTGCACTTAGGACCCCAACGCTTACAGAAAAAGGTGTTTTTCTACAGGATGACTCATGTGAAATGGCTGCCCAGTTTTACCAGGAGGAGGAAACAGAGGTGGTTTCAGCTGCAGAAAATGCAGAGTATTTTGCCTCTACTTATGATGTTGCAGTTAGGTAGGTAGAAGTGTACAACACTTTCCTTATTCCATTGTCATTAAACCCTTTATTCAGTAGAAGTATCCAGATCTTAGTGTAGTTACTGTTTCTAGCTCTGGGGCTGAAGGATTTGCAGGCTCTGACTCCTTCCCACATTTTTGGGAGCCAGGATATGGCAGTCTAATCATCTCTGTTTCCCAGCCTTCTGCTTGGCACATGTTCTGGGTAGTGGGGATTCAAGCTTCCTGCTGAGGTGTTTGGGAACTCGATGGTAGGCAGGCTGAAAACCAAGCATAGTTAAGGGATTTGTTAACCACCGACACTTTGCTCCATACATGTACTAGGGAGCTATA
>JAVSBS010013366.1:52573-64118 GCA_033124195.1 Coracias cyanogaster
GGTGTAGACACGGGCCTGGTAGAGTTAGGTAATGGTTGGACTTGATGATCTCAAAAGTCTTTTCCAACCGTAGCAATTCAGTGATTCTGTGGCTTCTATCATCCTGCCTGTCATATTACTAGGCTGTTTTCTTCACTGAGTATTTGTAAGTTACATTGATCTTCAGAAAACAGGAAAAAAATACAACCCCAAAGGAAAACAGCTGAGTTAACTTCAAAACCTTTTATTTGAGAAATAATATGTGGATAATATAATAATTGTTAGATTAATGCAGTATAGGATGGGGGGGGCAAAGGCACATTTCCCCAGGGCTAGATACTTAAGACAGGCATTCATGATGTCTTAGCCAGCCCAGCTGCTGAATCCCGTGGCCTCAGTCACCACGTTAGCCAGCCAGGCTGCTTAGACTTCCTCTGTAGGTAGCAGAGGGTGAGAACCCTGGGCAAGGTAACTGAAAATACCTGAGTTAAGAGAGTCCTGATTAGCCAGCAAAGGAACCTTTCCCTCTTGGCTGGATATGATGAGAGTTGTTTGCTTGGGAGGTGCCTAAAATGAGTTAATGCCAATTATCCTGTCTATAAGAATTTTTAAGCAACTAATAAATTGCCTCAAGTCTTTCATGAAATATCATGGCAACGCTTTCTGTTGGTTTCATTTCCCAGCCGTATAGTTTTATTTCTTTCATTCTCCTAAAATTGTCCTTACCTAGTTTTTACGTTCCATTCCTTGTATCATTATGTTATGATCATCAGAACAGCACTTCATAATGTGGCATTATCATAGGTGAATCAAAACTGATGTACAGTGGGAAACAGAGCTTACTAAATTTAAACATCAAGTGAACTGTTATTAACATGCAAGACAGCTTTATTGTTATGATCATTTATTTATTGCACTTTCTAGTGTACTTGGAGCTTTGCAGCATATATTGCTAGCTGTGCTCTCTGCCCTTTGAATACTGATATTTTGGAATTCTCTTGAGAATGAAAGGCTGGTTGATCTCCTCTTGAAGCTTGACAGACAATATTCTTATTTATCTTTTTAAAATAAGAAACCAAAATGTAATCACCATTCTTTCTGAACATCTGGAAAAATGTGTACAGCAGACATGAGCAGTTGCGATTTCCTTCCTCCGTTAATCACATTGGGTAGGAATATTTACAGGTTTTATGATCTGATCGCCTTCTTCACGCAATGTAATTCACTACCACAGCTGGGGAAAAATACTGCAGGGAAGGTACCATGAAAGGTAAAATGTAAATTCTTCTTCAAGGTGGAGCATTTTTCGGTTTAATAAACCTGGTTCACAGCTTCCAAGGGCTATGGCCAGCCGTTAATAATGTAATTTATGTCAGCCTGTAGGGGCCTGGTAGCAGAGCAATTAGGACACCTGGCCACAGAGCCAGAGTCATGAGCATGGGCTGTGCTCCATATGTGTGCTGACAGTGGTTCCCAAGGGATCCTGCTTTAAATGACGGTTCAGTCACTCAGGCTGGCAAATGGAAGGTGGGCAGGGGTGATGCCAGCAGGCTCATGCCCATTCTGGAGGTTTTCTGCAGAAGTGGGCATGCTTTTCCCTCTATTTACCCAGGTCTCATCCCAGGATTCAGGGCGGTGGTAGATGTATTGTAGATGCATCTCACTGCCCTCTTATGGACACAGTCAGAGGTGATCAGGAATATATTTTCAGTCCCCCACAGCAAGGTGCCTGGTGTACTTCAGATTTAGAAAGCCTCTGTGCATCAAATGGTGGCAGCCTTGGCTTTCACAGCAGTAAAAGCGATATGTGCTGTTGCTCTGCCATTCTGGAAGGGGGACAAGCACACCACATCACACAACTGCCACACATTTATTATAACACAATGGTTATAATTTGTTGGAACACTAGTCCAAGGCTAACAACAATTCTTAATGTGCCACAACATACTCTGTTGAGCCCCACTGAATGCAAGGGCATCCAGTCAACACATGATGCCTTTACTATGTGCCGCTGCACAGACTCAAAGCTTTGTCTTGGTGAAGATGACCACCTGGTACCCCATTATTCACATGCACAGGCTGTCCTTGAAGCATGTTATGAAAGCAAAATAAATGAGGAAAATGGTATTATTTGCTAGCAAACTGAATCACAGTATCAAATCTGTTAGGGTAGCACTGTGCAGTGAATTGAAACCAAGACTTGATAACTTCTTTATTAAGGGAGAAAGAGAGCATATGCTTCGTAGCTGGCAGTAAATTTCCCTGCCAATATTTTTTGGCTGCTACAGTATCAAGCTCCAGCTCCATTATACTCTTTGTGACCTCTTTGTCAATCTCTTGGAGCTCTGGTGTCCATGCTGGATCAGGTCTTGATCACCACTCCTTGTGAGGGACAACTGCTGCTTTTCTCTGTGCCTGTGCACTACTACCTAAGGTGCCCATCAGTCAAGGGCAGTTACATGCTGTAGCTCCTGGTCCAGTAAATTACTGATGCTAAAGAGGAGAGATCCTGCTGCTCTCCCCCTTCTCTGTTCCTCCCTCTTCAGCCTGCATAGTTCTAGCTGTCCTCTCCACTGTCTCTAGGACTCATCTAACTGTACGGTGCCCTGACTCAATTTCACAGTGCTAAAATAACCCCAAAACAAAAAACAAAGTATAGCTTTTTGCTGCTTAGTAAGTGGAATTGGATTTATTGTACAGACTGAGCATCAGAAGTTACACAAGAGAGGAGCTGAGGTTGTGCAGTTGGGAGTGGGGATACAGGCAAGGAAGAGGGAGAAGGAAAGTGGAAGAGCAAGACCATTGCATCCTAAGGCAACCAGCTGTTAAATCTCCTCTACTACACATCTGGCTGTACTTGTAGGATCTCAGCACCTCTCTCTCTCTTACCAGACCTCCTTATTCTATACCCACGGAGTAACAGTGGTCTGCTATTGCCATTTTACAGGAGAAGGCACAGAGACAATCAATGGGTCTCCTGGTGCTATGAGGATTAGCTGAGGCGTGGCAAGGAACTGGAGTCAGGTGTCATAAACCAGAGGTGAGTGTCTGAACTGCTGGCCATTCCTCCTTACAGAAGGTGCCACTAATCTTTCTTGCACCCTCTTTATTCCTGCTCTTATATGGTGCCTGTACTTCTACTTATGAGCTTACAGGGGTATCTTAATACTGCATGGCAAAGGCAGAGGTTTGGTATCCTTCTTCATTCTTCTGTCCTTTTATCCATGAAATATTGCAAATAATCTGCTACTTGAGGAGGAAAATGGAAGTTGCTTTGCATTCATTGTTGCCCTGCTGTAGTCTGACCAGTTAGATGCCAGAATCTTCTAATTTCTAAGCTAAACGTGCTAGCACTTGAATTTCAAAGTGCAAAACCATGCTCAGCATATTCATAACTGAAGGTTTAATTGGAATTTTTTTTCCTTTTTCTTTGCAGTCAGGATTGGTAACATGAAAATATATTATGCTTTTTGAAAGCCTCCATCTCACATGCACCAAAGATTAATTTGTTTCTACATAGTAATCATGTGGCACTTAAAAGTCGCTGTGCAGACTGTACATGACACTCAGGGACATGTTTAAAAGTAGTGTAATCAGCTTTCAGTCTCGTCTTTCACTCTGCATGCATTTAGAGCAAGTCAAACAGAAATATTCTACTTGCAGGTCTTGCTGACATCTATCTACCAACTGTTAAAATCTGGTACAAAGGCAGAAAACAGGTCATATAGCACCTTGAAAATAAAATAACGCACTGGAGTTGAAAGCTTCTGACTGATGATATATTAATTGCATTTCATACTAGTTCCAGATATTTTTTTTCTTGGCTGCATTTTCCTCAGTGAACGTAACCTCTTCCGCTTGTGGCATTCCTGCAGACAGGCTGCGCTTTCCTTGTTCATATTCTGTGAGTATGTTTGCAGTATGGAATACTTGGTATCCACAATACAAGCTGTGTTATTTAGCTGTGATTAGTTACTTAAGTCATTTGTTATCATTTCCATTACCTAATTGGGGGAGAAGAATTTATAATTAGCAGGGTGAGTTTGGCTTTCTGTATAAGGCAGTAATTTGCAGGATCGGATTTAGCAGGGAAGTGGAATTAGGACATTTTCCCTTTTCTTGTCCACAGAATCAATCCTAGAAAATTGTTACTCTTAATACTTTAGGAAGGGAACATATTAATTTTAAGCACTGTATTCTTTCTAAAACAGAAGGCAACTGTGTTCTTGATATTAACAGTGAGAAATAGCGTCACCATAGAGTTTGGTTTATGTCAGTCTGTGTAGAACATGTTTATTGTGTCTATTATGTACTTAGACATCTTTGATCTGTGGGCCGTGGCTCTGCTCAGTCACTGTTCAGTATGAACCTGTAATCAGTGATATAGCTGTAGGCAGAGGCTAAAGGTTTGGTACAGGGTTCTAGTTGAAGCCACTCCTTGCTGTTAAGGCAGCTTTTCTATACTACTTACGTGGTACATGTGCTGAAATGAATTAGGAATTTTGGCAGTTAGGAGCCAGGAGCTTTTTCCTACTTCCCTATTTGGTAGGTCTGGAAGTCTTTATAGGAATATATTTAAGGTTAAAGTCAGGGTAACGAGGACAGTCAGGACCAGTTGGAGACCTCAGCTTCTGCTGAATCTATATAGGAATATTATACTCCGGTTAGGAGTATTATCCTTAAATCTGGACAGATCGGTGTCAAGCATGTAGTTTTAAAAATAAGCTCAAGTTTCAATATTGGGTTGATTTTAGTAAGCGTAGTCCTGGGCAACTCAAATTTTAGTTCAATCTTTATTTGGCTTTCAAATAGCATTTTGAACTCTGGACAGTAGAAATGAGAGACTGAGATTGGACTCAGAAGTGACAGGGCAGTGCATCTAGCCTCTCACTGATCAGTGATGAGCATGAGGGTTTGAGTAGTGCTTGCAGGGCAGTCTTGACCTCTGATGGGCTTATATAGAAATGGTAAGATAGATGTTGGGATGAATTATCTTCAGGGGGTGCTTGTTACTCTTCATGGACTACATAGAGAGACTAGTGTGATCTGGCATCCAACTCAGATGTCTGCATTAAATACCTACGGCTACATGGGATGAATCAGGTCTTTTTTGTATGTTGGCAGTAGCACTGATGAGGATCAAGTGCCTGAATTTTCAGCACATCAGTAGCAATCTACTACTACTCTGGAATTTACTCAGATTATTTTGATCAGTGGTTGCTCTCCTTGTCAGTTATTTTCAATAACATTTTGAATCATTTTGACAAATATGGAAATACTGTAAAAATGGGGAAGCTGGAGCCAAGGTAGGTGAGTTCATTCCAGCTTTGTTCAGGCTTGATCTAATCCCAAAGAAAGTGCCTTTCCACAAGATGTTGGGTGGAGACACCCCAGGTTCTGTAGCTCAGCCAGTCTGGCTATTTCAGTTGGAATATTCTATTTCTTTTACATTTCTGTTCAGGCCAACTTTATGCTTACTTCTCCTTTCTGATACATGTACAGATTCACCTGGTTCCAGTACATTTGGTAGAGTTTTTCCAGTAAGTTCAGTGGGTATGAAAATAGTCATGAGTAGCATGCGTTTCATCTGCCAAGTATCTGAAGTCAGCCACCTCCCCCTTGTACGGAAGTGGAAATTGTAGCTGTGAAGGGGCTTGAACAGGAATGGAATCTTGACGCTCTGAGGGTTTGGTTTGGCATAGAATTCATTAATCTGCAGCTCTGGCTCAGGCAGGCATTTTGCTTGCTCTTTCCTCTTCTTTCCCTTTCTCTTCTTGGCTGCTTGTCCTTGTCTGGCTCTCCCTCTACCATGCTAGCACAATTGTGAGTGGGACTGAAGAATAAGTCGGACTGGGGAACTCTTCCAACCAGAAAAATGACTATTATATCAGAGGTACAGATAATATTTCAGCTGAATCATTTCCTTAGGAGACTACATAAATATTTGTGTTGGGAGGGTGCTGTGAGAACCAAGATTGGTGGTGAAGTAGGAATGGCTTCAGCTGGCAAAAGCATCATGGCTGCCAAAGCCTCAGTTCCAGGAAAGTGCTCTGAGAGCAAGGGCAAAGCTGATCAAGTGACTTGATACAGTGTTGGTGATGGACCTGCTTTGAGCAAGGGATTGAATTAGGTGAGCTCCAGAGGTCCCTTCCAAACTCAATTATTCTGTGGTTCTATGATTCAAACTTGAATCCTGTGTCAGGGATCCTTTGACTCTGTCATGCTGTTGCACAGTTCTTCAAGAGCATGAATCCAAAGCTAAGATCAATACTGTCCAATAGAGGTAGAGGCCCTCTGACCATCTGGTATGCTTAATGTAATAAAAGCCAGATCGCTTCCACCCAATTTTTATTTTGTAAGAAGAACACTGTTGCAACTTTTCTTTATTCTTCTCTGCTTTGTCCTAAATGAGAATTGCAAACGTGGTACTGTGTAAAGACTGTTGTATTTTGATTTGTTACAGCTTAATTGTAAATGATGTGAAAGATGAAAAGATCATGTCTAATGCAGAAATACTAGACAATCCCGTACCTGCACCACTGTCAAACTCTCTGATACCCATGCTACTGAGCCTCTTCTTCCATACCCAGTGACAAAGCAGACAATTCCTTTTGCGGTGCAGAACTGTACCTGAAAGCCATCTATTATCTCTCAGGTTCAGGGCCACCATGTGTTGGTTGTAGGTTGCATAGCTATGTTGAATATACACCTCTGTTTCCTTCTCCTCTGTCGTGATGCTGGTGTTGGGAGTGATGTTCCTTTCCAGGTGTCCAGCTTCACGCACAAAATGCAGAGGGAGCGAAAGACAAGTTAGCCCCTACTCTAGCTGCAGTAATGGAGATATCAAAGAAAGTGCTGAAGTCCACAGTTCCCACCTGTCTGAGGTGTGCCTCCTGGTATTCCTGCTCTGCCAGCCCCTGCTACTTTCCAATGAGACACTAGTCAGAAAGACCACAGCATACTGCACGGAGAGATCCAAGGCCAAAGAAGAACACTGTGTCCAGCGCTCCGAGTGCTGTAGCTCACTTTTTCAGCAGCCTGCATAATTTCAGCTTTAAAAAAGTAAGATTATTTTTAGTATGCATGAAAGTGTAGGTAGGAGACCTAATTCTAAACTCTTGCTATGTTTAAGTGAGAAAGAACTCCAACTATGCAAATGAAACTGGAATAAAACAGTTCCAAGCTGATATAAATGTATCCAAGTAGGTATTTGTAAGAAAAGGTACAGGCAAATATAGCTCCACTTGTTTGACATCTAGAATGGGATTGATTGATTGATTGATTGATGGAGTCAATGGTGAGGAATAAATACTTTGCAATATAGGAGCCATCCCCATGCTAAGGTAGATATATACATTAAATCAGATACGTTGTACTCCAGAAGTGCTTCTCTACTATGGTAAGAACCTTGTCTAGACAACTAGCTCAGTTTTGATTGTTTACATTAAAGGCAGCTAGCATTTTAGCAAGATGAATCTCATCCCTGGTTTACTACAGGCCTCACTTGTGTCAGGGTTTAATGTGGGCGTCTGAGAGCCTCGTCCTATTACTAATGTGAACATATTTAGCTCTGTCTGTTTCTGATCCATACTGATGAGAGGGGTTTGTGGTGAGGAAGGACAGAAGCATACTGACATGCAGAGCCATGGCCAGAGACAGGCCAAAGTGGGGACATCAGCCACACATCAGCCTTCATGAGGCATGTCAACCTGGGGAGCTTACAGCCAGGGTGATCCATAAGGACATGCCAGTAGCTGTTGCTGTCCAGACACAGGGCCTACAGGTCCCTGGTGGTAACTAGTAGGAGCATGAAAGGCAGGAAGAAGCACCACGGTAGGATAGTCTGGGAGAGAGATGCTCCCAAATCTTCTTTCGACAGCACTGCCTGCATTTCTTGCACGTCCATGACACAGGGAGAGGCATGTAAGTTGCACTCCTTATGAAAGAGCAAATCATTACCTACAGCATCTGAGGGATATTTTAGAGAAACTGTACTTCAGAGAAGGACAGTGGAGGGTCAAGACTTCTTGGACAGTTCAGGGACGCTGTGTCAAGGGGAATTCCCTGGTGACAGACCTGATTCCAGCTGAGATCTCAAGCCAGATGGCCCTTTTCTCCATGCCAATGCAGCTGTTCATATCAGCATGTGGGAGACTGGACTGGGAAACTGATGCCACTGAACTATAATGTGTTCTTTAATATTCTGCTGTGTGGTTTGCTGCCTTATGTGGCTCTGCTGCTGGATGTCTGTGGTGAGGTTCACACAGCAACCCTTGCTCAGAGCTGCTTTTTAAAGGCTCAGCTAGTCTTTTGCATTATCTCCTAGTCTGTTTATGTCTCTTTGTTTGTGTTTGTGTCTCTTTCTGTTTATGTCCTGTCAAGCAGCTCTTGCTAGTGCCATGAGTCCCTGGCTACCCTTTGTCCAGCCCTTACAGAAGATCCTATGTAACAACAAGCCCTTGTCTGCTTTGAGTGTGATCATCCAGGCTGTAGTCACAGCACCTTTACTTGTCAGTGACCTCAGACACACCTTAGACACAGACAAATAAATCCTGAAGATTCAATCCTGAAGAATTCAATCCCAAAGTCCTCCTGAAGGAGGACTTGCTCTTTTAAAGGAAGTCAGTGAGCATTTGCACATTACAGGTTGGCATGCTACATATTGGATATTTGAACTAGAGAGGGCAAAATCCCTTGGGCCCATTGCCCAGGCTTTATAAATTTATTTGAGGATGGCTGACAGCTTGCTGTCCCCAGCTCTGTGCCTCACCCTAGGCGTGCAAGGTGCCTCTGAGTCAGCTGCTGCATCACCTCGGTTTACATCATGGTTACAGTCTGCGGTATAATAGGGCTGATTCATATTGATTCATCAGCAGTGCAAATGTCCGTACGGTCTGCACTAGGCAGAAGGCTGGGGCATTATTTTTCTCTGTTCATCCTATCTATATAAGGCATTGTTACGCTTTACCACAGCCCTTAGCCAAGCTTCAGTATGGGAAGATATGCTGTTCTGTAGAGCAATGCTAGAAATTCTTCCTTCTTCCACCAGCACTCTTCTTTCAAGGTGCTTTCTTCAGTCTTCACTTAGTTGCAGAACCAGTGTCCAATGGGTCCTTGCTGTGCTGCCAACCTCTTCGTGTCTGCAGAGTGCTGGCCCCTTCAGTTCTTGATGGCCCACTGAGGCAAATACTTGAGGATTTTCCTTCCCTTGCCTTTTTTGCCTCTTGCTCGACAGGGTCCTAACCTGTTCCTGTCCCTTTTAACCACTCATGTGGAACTGGAGAACATTATAACACAACAACGTTAAAAATATTGCAAAATGTTCCTGCATTTTCTACACAACAGCTGCAGACAAAGCTCACAAAATGCAGTGTTATTACATACCACAGGGAAAAATACTGCCCGTTGTACAGGCCTGCTGACTGGCTACTGAGAAAGCTCCTTTCTGACCTGCTGGCGTTCTCTGCAGGGCATCCTAAACAGTTCTTGGCCTCAACCCACCCCTTTCCTCTATCCTGTGCTCAACCTTTCATTCCCACCCGCACGTCATCCCCCTGGCTCTGCCTCTGTGACTGCAAGCCAGGCAGGGGATTGAACCCTATCACAGAAATGATCAAAGCTGAAAGGATCTTTATTTCTGAGGGTTAGTTTTACTCTTGATGGCTACAGCGATATGGTCAGCAGCACAACCCCATTGTGTAGTTATCAGGCAGTGCCTAGCAGAGAAAGCAGCTCTGGATGGACAGAAGTGTCTCTGGTGGCTTTGTTTTGTGGAAGACCAAGTTTTGTTGAATTGCTCCTGCCTGAGAGGGGGTTTGTCAAAGGGGTTTCAGTGTAATAAGAGTGGGGGATCCAGAGGATCTGCTTGTGAGGCCTTAAGGAGGTGGTGGGGCAAGGTGAGAAGAACAGGAAAAAAGGTGTAAATGAAGGTATGAAAACTCAGTGGGTCTAAACAAGACTGGGAGTGCTGTCAGAATGGAGATGGGGTTAGATGAGACTTTACTGGAGAGACCAAGCAAGCTGGGCATCAAATCAAGGAGAGGGGTGTTGCAGGGAGTGTCATGTCTTTTACTAGACAGATACAGCTAGAAAAAGCTCAGACACACTTCTAAGCATGCTGAATTTTCAGTGACACGGAGATGGGCTGGTGTGCCTGAAAATCTGTTTTTTCCCCCAGAAAACTCAACTCCATTTCATAAAAAATAGAGCCTGTCCTTGCAAATATTGCCTTGGTTATACTGAAACCATCATAGCTCCAACAGCCACACTATTACAACCAGAATTAGACACAGAATGGAATTCAGGGAACTGGCAGTTGAATTGGAGGAAAAACTCGAAGTCAGCTTTGTTTGCTGGCTTTCCCAAAGATATGTTAAAAAAAAGCCTCTGACTTCCTTACCCAGTCTCTGCCCAGCAGTAGGTTTTACATTCTCTAGGGTCCCTGGAGTTCAAACACATTTAACGTCTAAAAATGCTTGCCTGCTTGTTACAAAGTCAAGTCCTGCTTGTCTTTCTCCAAAATTAGCAGTTGCCCAAAGAGTAGAGATGACCAGGATCAGTCCCTTCCTGTTACCTTTGTGCACAGTTTTTCCTCATCTTTACTAGATAAACTGCCTCAAGCCAAATATGTCCATCAACGTATGTAGCAGAGCTCTGTCCCTAAGCTTGCCACGGCACAGGTACTGCGTGAAGGAAGTCCCCTAGCATATGATAACATACAGCCTTCATGTTTTGAGTTTAGCGAAGGGTAAGCGATGGTCTACAATTTCAGGGAAGACTGCTGATTTGCAGTCTCTTCAGGAAATTGTAATGTTCCCTTAGACACTGTCCTTTGTCTGAATACATTAAGCCCACTGGCGAAAAGATAGCCACAATTTAATTGTACAGCTGCTGGAAACAATAAAAGAATAAAAGAGTTCTCTTTGTAGTCAGCCCTCCCACTTGTGGGATCAGCTAGTTTCATATCCTTGCTGTCTCACACCACAAACCAGCGGGGAGAAAACAGTAATTCTTGACTCTTTTTTGAAGTGGAGGAGGCAAGGCAAGGACATTTTTGTATTCTGTACTGTTTTATTCAGCAGCATCTTGCATTTAACTGTAATTTTCAAGTGTCTCACAAGACATTATCACACCTATCCTGTGAAATATTGGCAGCGGAACTGTCACTTTATTTTGAAGAAAGAAAATGAGACAAAAAGAAGTGAAATGGAGGGAATTAGTGTCAGGACTTTCTGGCTCCAGTTTTAGGCTTAGTTTATTAGAAACAGTTAAATGGGGAGGTGAGCTGTTTTCAAAAGGCTTTTTGATAAAATGAAATCAATTGTAATGCTTCTAGACTTTTTCCTCCCATTTACGATATGGGGCTGTGGAATAGCTGGCCAGGCAGTATTCTGTCTCATCAGTCCTCAAGCCCAGAGAAAGTGAGAGAAGGGGAATTAGGCTGTTTGTCTCTGAAGCAGTTGACTCCAAAGGATCCCTGAGCTTGTTGTTGATAGGAGAAAGCTTTTCTTCAGGTGTAAGGACACTGTTTTGGAGAGTATGGTCTTGGCATCAAATGCAGGCAATA
>JAVSBS010013366.1:64218-76965 GCA_033124195.1 Coracias cyanogaster
ATGGTCTTGGCATCAAATGCAGGCAATAATTAGAAATCTCTGTGCAAAGAACTTTTCCCTGCATATTCAGGAGGAACCTTCAGTAGCTCTGTGCTTGTTTACTCCCCAAACCAGGGGTTTCTATGTGCTTTCTGGGGACAAATGCTGGTGAAAGCAAATGCCAAACCATGGCACCACATTAAGGCCAGCAGAGCTGCTTTAAAAAGCAGACTGTTTCCCCTTCCTTCTCTCAGTCAGTTATTCCTATGCTTACAGAAACCTCCTTGCAATTGCAGCACAAGCATTTGTATGACCTTGTGGGGAACTATATTGGAAAAATTGCATATTTTTTTCCCTAAGGGCTGTTTTTTAGCTGAATCAGTTCCCTGATCTGGTTTGCCACGTAGCCACACAAATATTTATGATGGCACGGTACAACAGATGATCTGGGAGAAGATGTGGGAGCAGGAGAAAGCGGGGACCGCTTTATTGGCAGTTGTGTTCAGCTCAAAGAATACCAAACTGTAGCTTAAAGAAGAAAGGAATAGCAGTGGGATAATACATCTAGAAGGGAGTTGAGGCATGTGCATTATTCCCCAGAAATGAAAACACAGCTTCACATGTCAAATGGTGCAATTACAGGGGTGAAGATCAGCTAATACAGCCATTTACAAATGATGCAGTCTGTAGGCAGGGAGACTTTTCAGTATTTCAGCCACTCTGAAACTTCACTTTGGGAGAGCTGGGAAGCAGAAGATGCAGATAGTAGATCCAAACAACTGTAAAAGCAGAGGATCTGCATGTGGATGACTTTCCACCTCCATGTGATCTGCAAGATCCTATGTGAAATTGGTTTTGATAAATATGCTGGTCTCTGTGTGTTTGTGTGTGTGCATGTGTACAAGCTGGGATTCTGTGAGGGGTTCTTATGTGGGTTTTTTCTCTTGAAGGTGCTTGTTGTGGGTTTCTTTTGAAAAGAGTTGTCACCAGAAGGAGAATATAACACACAGATTTATTTACCACTGTTTTCTTACTAAGCTGTGCTACTTGCAGCAGCCTTCTGGGCCCTGCACACTGCAATGGCACTATAGCCTGGCCAAGTCCTCACAGAAAGATGATGTAGGGCTCTCTGTCCCATGTTGCCGGTGTTCACCTAGACTTCTGTCACCTGGGACTTGGACATGGCTGGCACTGGGACAAGTGCTCTGTCTGTACCTGCCCAAAACTGACTTTGCTGTGCCTTTGATGGGCTCTGGCATTTGCTTTAATATTTCTGGGTTTTGTGCCAAAATATCCTGGTTCCAAGGCATCTAGGTAGAGAGGAGAGAAACTAAGTAACTGTTGTTTTCTGCTTCATGAGGCTCTACTACATTTTATAAAACTCTTCCAGAGATAATTCCCAGTCCAGAAGGGATCTTACCACATGCTTCACCACTATTAAACTAATGCAGTTGCCAAGTCTATTCAGAGCCTTTCCGCTACATGTGTGCTGAAACGCTTTTCTAGACAGAGGTCCAGAAATGGTGGGCTATGTCTCTGCTGCAGTCTCAAGCTCCTTTTTCTCTAGGACCCAAGGTATAACTTAGACACATCCAAGGTAATTTTGAATGTGTTAGCTCAGCTGCCTACAGCAGTCTAGCTAGGGGAGCAAGGAGTTCACCAAAAAATTCCTATCAGAAAATCAAGGTAAATGAGGCAGTGGGTAATTGAGCTTCATAGTGCTGCAGGATTATGGCTGACCCTGCCCCAAAAGACCAAAGTTTGGGTCTTTTCACATGGTACAGTATTTTTGGTGCTGTCATACCTTTACATTGTGATGGACTGTGCTTCCTGCATACTACTGAGATAGGGATCTCCTGTTTACACCTGCCTTTTAAAATATTTTCTACACCGCTATTGCATATAGTCTCACAGTTGTACATGAGGTAAGATAAAGGCTTTTCTGCTCTGTAGTCAGTGTTGCAGAAGAATGAACTATGTGCAAGTACTTTGATTCTAGACTAAATGCCAAGTCTGATTTAGCATGGCACTTCTTGTATTAGCATTCCCAGGGACACATGAACCAGTTCCTTTCAGAAATGTTTTTTAATGAATGAAGTTCTGAATGTCCAAGCGACTCGTCATTGTTCCCTGGTACTTTATTTCAGTAGATGCAGTTTCAGTCAGTATCTCCCTAGCTTTTAAGTGAATGATGTTATTATACCTCCACTTCTTCAGAGGCTCTCAGGATCTGTGGTAAGATCAAAGATGTCAGCCGCCCTGTGATCTTCATTAAAAGGGGAAGACAACAGGGAAAAGGCTGGCTCAGGCAGTGAAAAGATCTTTTAAAAATCTTTGTCTCTTCAGACCATAATAATGCAGCAATGATTCTTGCTCGGTTAAAGGATGCAGGGTAAGAAGCAGAACAGCACTGGAATCAGACTATTGGGTAGTTTCATTCTTTTGCACACAGGGAAGGTCCTTTTCAGAGCATTGCACGTTCTTTGTTGCCCCTGCGTTTAACAACATGGTATGAAACCTGATGTGAAGGAATGACCTTAGGAATTGGTTTGGAGTTCCAGCTGCTGCAGATTTAAGGACAGGATTGCTGGGCTTCTAAAGCTATGAGTGAAGAGGAAGCAAAAATATTATCTTCATCAATTCCAGGAGCAGAAAGACTGAGAAATTTTTTCTTAGTAATACTGCACATCTGCATGACAGTGTCAGGGCTCTAAGGGCACCCTCAGCCCTGACTGACCCAGCCTGGCCCCCTGGGACTCCCTCCATCCTGCCTACAGTCCAGGACCCCATTTCAGCCCCCAGGGACTGTTGATCTCTGCCTCAGTGATGCTGCAGCAGGGACAGTCTCCAGCTCCCCACAGCCCTGCCCTGCCATGGGTCCCCTGAGCTGGACCGAACCATGGGCCCATGTCTCCATCCCCAGGGAGGTACCCAATGCCTGGAGCTGGGGCTGCCTTGGGTGCCCCAGTGCCTCCCAGCATCCCTGTTCTGGACTCTGTCCTGCCACCTCCCATGAGGAGGCCCCAGCACCCCAGCCCAAGGGAGCCCCCAGCCCTTGCAGGGTGCTGGCAGCCAGTTTGCTTTTGCTGGAATTCAGCCAGCACCTTTCTGAGGCTTTTTCCTGGTGCTTTCTCAGATACATGAATACATCTGAGCTAACTAAAAATATTCTTATCTATTATTCAATAATCTCTTCATCTTTCACCTTGCTGCTGGGTTGCTTTGTAAAACTTTAACAATAAGCTCATTTGATTGAAGTGGAGATAAAGAGTCAGCTCATATGTGTAGATTTTTGCTGGAGAACAGTTTATGAAACCCATGTATATTTGGTCTGTCTGCTCATTTCCAGACCTATAGACACTACCATAAGAAGAGGATGCTTGTTTTTTCCACAGACATTTCAAGTATGTAACATAAGACAAACATGGTCTTTAACCTTTATTTAAAAATATCTATTGCAAAAGCACTGAGCTTGACCCTAATGCCCAGGAATAGCAAATGAGCTGTTCACTAATGTGAAGCAATGCTCTAAACACAGTATTTTCATTACTGTTATTTTTTTCATTTAAATTATTCTTTTTCATCAGTGTCAGAATGTTTGGTGAATGTATTTGACAATATTCCCTTAAAGAGTTTATGACAGCCACATGTTTGAGGCTGGAAGAGGAGGAGGAAGGGGGGGGAGTTACCTAATGTGAGAAGACAGAGCAGACCTCAACAACACCCTGCCCCTCTTATTCCATTTTGGATATTACAGCAAGAGTTCTGGAAGTCTGTGAGTTCTTCTTTTGCTCCTGGAAAAAAAAAAAAAAAAAAGAATGTGTTTTTCAATGTGATTGTGAGAAGGAACTCCAGTCTGTGCAACCTGTGTGTGCACTGTGCACAGGCAGTGTGCCAACGTCCATCTCATGAAGATACCTGTTCAGGAGTGATAAGGGAAGCCTAACTCTAATGCAGGGCACAGTAGTATATATTCTCTGAAACATCAGTCTTACCTACCTTAGGAGATTTCACTATGAAGGATCTGAGTGGTTGCCCTAGTACAGATAGATGGATACCTGTCACCTTCTGCTGCTTTCACCATGGAGGTGGAAGGTGTGATAGCAGTGGCTTCTCCATGCTCGCTGAAGAATCTCTCTCACTTGAGATTATCCCTCCAGGTTTCCTGTGTAAGCAGGACTGAAAAGTGAGCTATCTATTTTCTCAATACTTCCCTGAATCACAGCCCTAGATGAAAGGAGGGTTACAAGCATTTTTTAAAAAGTCTTGTTAATTAAAAAGTAATTAAGAATTCTTATTAAGCTCCTTTGGCCTTAACTATACTGAGAAAATATACTGATATAGCACATAACTTGCACAAAACACAGCTGTGTTTAACAATATGGTAGCTTGTCACAAATTTCTGCCCTTGCTCGTTCCAAGGACAAAATGAAGTTTAACATTGGGATAGTTAGAAAACATTTTACCTCATACATTTCCCTGTGTAGTGTTGAGCTTAGTTACTCTAATTTGATCTTCAGTAATGGGTTCCTAATTTTATTGTTGTGGCTGTTGTTCCCTCCGGGCATTTGGAAATGAGATTCAGTATTTAAAAAAGACCTTAGCTATAACAGACTTCTAATAATGAAATCAATGAAAAGAGTATTTCTGACTATAAATCCTGAATATTTTGATGTGGATACATGAAGAGTTGCTACCCTTTGTTCAGTGCTGAGTTTTCCAGCCCTGTGGCGTTTAACCGCTTATTTGTCCCAGGGTTATTTCTGTGCAGATCTGGAAATCTCAGCAGGACCGGTGGTTGACATGCTTCCCACCAAAGCATTTGTCAGATGTTGTAGAGTCCACAGGAAAACTTTTGAAACACAAGAGGACTGTGTAGCCTTATGGCATGATGGCCAAGAAGCTGTTTTAATTTTGGAGCAACATCAGGCATTTCAGAATAGAGATAGAAGTAGATGCAATTTTTCTTTCATTTATATGGAAAATTTGGCTACTCCAGATCTGGAAGGAGGCATGTATATGACTAGGTAGGACCCTGGGAGCTTCCAGCAGCTGTTCTTCTCCACCTGTGTACAAAGACGATCAGTATCTTGCTATGTGTGCATTCTCAAAGACATCGGCTTTTCTCCTGGGGAAACCCTTCTCTGGGTTTCCTCACTGACTGCAGCTTGTCTGCTCTGCCCTGTGCCTCCCCATCATTTTTATCTGAACCATTCAGGGCATCTAGAGGTAAAAGAAAAGCCCCAGAGCAAGTGCTTTGGGATGGCCAGACACTTGCTTCCCCCAACGGCGATAGCATCAGCAGAGAAGAATCAGCAAAGGTGTCAGTGGGGCCCACACTTGCAGACTTCTTGATTTACACGTCTGCAGATTACTCAAATAGGACAAGGTGTTTAAAAAAGGATTATCTTGCTGGGTCTTGTTTGCCAAATGTCAGCCTGGAGCAAGTTTTTACAGCTGAGATACAGTGGCCTGATAGCAATGTTTATGATGGAAATTCTGCCAGCTCTTTAATGCCAGCAACACACTGGCCACTTAGTCGCTAGAAGGCTTTGTTGTCAAAAGGCCTCCTCTGTTGAAAACGGCAATATGTTTGGGGAATATTGCCTGGTGCTTCGAAGAGTAAAGGCTCCATGCTGGTTAGTGGTTAGCCAGCCCCACAGCACAGCGTGCAAACGTCCCCACACAGCTCTGCCAGTAACAATAACGGCTGGCGCTTACGCAGCACTTTTCATCTTCAGACTGGATCTCAGAGGGGGTGGGACCCGCTCCTCACAAGCTGCGGTTGCTGTCAGCTGTGGAGCTGCCATGGTAGCTCTCCTGCAGCTTGGGGCAGGAGGGTCACGGTGCTATGTGGGACACATGCTGCCTGTCACTCCCACATATAGCTTGGAGGAAAAGCAGCGGGTGCCCTAAGCCAGGACGTGCAGCCCAGCCCAGCTCAGGCACTTACAGCTTGCCAAGGCTACCACGTCGTGCCTGCCTGGAGATAGGACTCCTCTATGGGGCTAAAAAGGCAAGGATCCCTTTATTAGGATATTTTTGATGGGAAACTTGCCAACTGCGACACCCATGAAGCACCAGGGCACTATGGCTTCCTAAACTCTTTTGACTACCCTCTTTGTCACTGCAGGAGATTTTGTTTCTCTTAAAGCAAATGCTTTTTGATCCTGGTCTCTTTTCCCAGACTTGGAGGACTCCTGGGTAAAGAATACCAAATATGCAAAATTATATAGTGTTTCCACAGTGGTGCTACTGACTAATTGAATTGCTCTTATGCAAAAAATATTATGACATGCTCATGACAAGGGCTTTGCCCTCATGGAACTACAGGATAACCTTTCTGCAGATATACCCTTGGGAGATACCTACACATGAGACAGTCCTCTGAGTATGGACAAAAACTACCTAGAATTTGGATAAAAAGGGAAATATATTTGCTGAGCCATTCTTGGTAATGCAACAGCTCATAAAGTAACATATTTTTTGTCATTGGCCTGGTCTCAGCAGCACGGTATGTTCAGCTCATATTCAATCATATAAAAAGCCATGAAGAACGACATTGTGATCCAAGACCACTGAGCTTCAGCTTACATGGTATATTGCCTGCTTTCAGTTAGACTCAATTCGAAGAAAATTATTGCCAGTTGTGTTTCATTAGTGCACCAAAAAAAGGGCTGCATTTTTGTTTTCCAGAAAGTTGCTGAATCACATCATTGTGCAGAATATATTCCCCAAATGGCCTCCCTCTAATGATGCAAGAAATAAAAAAAAAAAAGGCAGACCTGTATCAAAAGGTGCAGCAATGTTATATGGGTTAGCTGAGGAAAAGTAATGTTATCTTTTTTTAATGCCTCATGCTGCAGTGCCTACGAATTGAAGGGCATAGAGTGTTCCTTTTCTTTTTCACTGCTGCATGACTTGTGCTTAACTTTATGTTGCAATCCTAAGACCTGCTCTTACTCCCCAGGAGACAAATGCTGAAGTATTATTAGACCTTAGTGCATCGGGGGAAGAGCTCTTAGTATAATTTTAATGTATAAATATTGTATGCTTTATGCCAGTTCCTAGATTTTTACAGCAATGTGAGTTAGCTGGTGCACACTCTGGTGGCCACTCTTTCTACAAAGAGACCGCACAGATGCATGTAAATAACGCATGTGTATTTGCCATGTATTGTACGCTATGTTTTTCATTTGTAATTGCTATTTTTAAGTTGAGAACACATATACTACTCAATCAAGCATCTTACAAAAGTGATTGCTTCCAAACATATTTTTCAGTTGCTAGTCTTTTGATCTCAAAGGCTAAAACTGGGTTTGTTTGCTAAGATCCAGTTTCTGTTAAACTTTTTTGTTGCAGCTTCCTATCTATTTAAAAAAGAAGAGTAAGAAAAAAAAAAATCTTATCCTCTCTTTTGTTGGACTATAATAAACATGGTAAGGCAAAGGCTCTTGGCACAGGTTTGTGTCATGTTCAACAAATGCAATTTTGACTAGGCTGGGCCTTCTGGGCTTTAGAGTCATACAAATAACTACCAGGTATACATGGGTTAAAGATTTTTATAACTTTTTGTGTCTTCAGGCATGAATTAGAATAAATACAATGCTCACTTCAGGCACATAGCCTCCACTGACAATAACTAAGTCTTTGATATTTCTGTATATCCTGTCTTCTGAGCGCAATTTTAGTACAGGTTCTGCTTAATACTGCTTCTCTTATGTTGTCTGTGACATACAGTTATGCATTTTCTAGTTATTCTTTTTGTTCAATAGGAAATGCCAGGCTTTTCTTACTGCATTCTTCCCTTACTTCTAGGCAGTGCTTTATCACTTCGGCCATAGGTGTCAGAAGATGAAATGCTGCTCCATTTCCAATCAAGCAGATCTCCATCCTGCAATGCACAGAGACAAGGCTGAAGTGTCGGGACACCCCAGCAACTGCAGAGGTGGGAAGACACTGAGAGATGGTAGGGCGTGTAGGGCTCAAAGTGTGAACATGAGGAAGAGGGAAGGAGGACAAGACAGTAGATGTGGATCTGCAGCCCTCTTGGCCATGCGCTGAGAGGCAAGTGCTGCTCTGGCCCTTGGGACTGCTCCCTAAGACATTTTCATCCTCTACCTTTGTCTCTCCTTTCTCTCAGGGTCTCCAGGTAAGGTGGAAACTGCTGTCACTTGGGAAAAGAAGGCGACCTGCTCCCTCTATAGGCTCTCCTGGTTGTTGCTTTCATGAACTGGCCATTCAGGGCTTTAAAGCCTGGCAAGATCTCTGAAGTGAGACATATTTTGCATTTCTTTTAAATTTAGAGATGGTTTTTGTGTGAGTATATGTGTGTGAATATGTATATGTGTGTATGCATATGCATGTGTAGATCTTTATATATGCAAACTCTAACACCTATGTGTATAGCTACTTTTTCTGCAGAAGTCATGTACAGAGGAATTTTTACTGTTTAGTTTGACTTTTTTTTAAACCAATGCACGATCCTTTTGTGTGTCAACTTCCTGCTTGTTAATGGTTTATGATAACACCCTCCTGACTGCATTCTATCCTTATTAGTGGAAGAGAGAGCATCTGAGCAGGCAGTTCCATCAACCCAGGGACGCTTCCTCCCCAGCGCCCGCTATCCCCACCGCTTTTCTCTCCTCTCTGCCCCAGGGCCCTACCTCCTCAGCTGCACCAGCACTGCGGTTTCTGGCATCGTTCTGGTAAGAAAAGCAACCTGTATTGAGAACAACCCTGTAAATAAAAGGGATTATTTGGAACTTGGATCGGCTCAGTGACCTGATTTACAGCGCAGCCCCAACAACAGTTGCAGAGCAGCGTGAGTGTGAAGAAGCAGCCGGAGGCAAGGCAGGGATGGGAGACAGACGTTCCTAAGCTGGCCTTGCAGCTGAAGTCCCACCTTGTGAAGCTGCAGCTGCCAGCGTACCTTTGCTCTGGCACAGATACCAGAGGGAGTTCCCCTGCAGTGCCTGAAATAACGCTTTAGGGAAGAACTGACACATCAGTGAGTTATATATTAACCATTATAGATGACCTTTCAGAGAGTGGCAGAGTAACAATCTCACTGAATTACTGATAAAGAAAAAATGGCCTTTTTTTTCCCATTATGCAGAGCACAGGTATTTACTCTCAGGAAAAGACTGCCCAGCTCTTTCCACTAAATTGTACTGTTTTCAGTTCTTCCATACTTTCTTAAATGTGAATACATTGTTCAGATGTTTTCAATGCTAAGTAAATGCCTCTGGCTGTTTCTTGTGAGGAGCTGAGGGGAGAAGGCAGGAAATTCTTTAGCTAAAATGATGTAGCTATTTCCAAGGACGTGTCAGAAGAGCAACACACAAGTTTGCTTGAGTTTCAGAAAAAACAATAATCTTAGCAGTCATTCAGCACTGTGCTCACTTTTCCTTTCCCAAGGTCTGACCTTGCTCTGTGTTCAGCACTATCAGAGATCTGCTGCAATGAAGTTTATGTACTTATGTCACTTAGGACACAAATGAATTGCTTTAACTTAAGCTTAAATGCAAAACCCTGCCAGAGATGACACATATGAGTACCATATAGCACCAGTTAAATGACTAATGATTTATTTGTTTTTGAAGCTTCTGGTGAAAGCTGAAGCATAATGATGAAAGAAAAAATAAAGTTAGTTACGTAACACCTCACATATGGAATTGATAATGTTCTGCATTTATATGGAATAAATTGTTCTCCAATGATTAAATACATAGATAAAATGAGCATGATTCCATTTGGTGTCCAATGTGTGCTGTGCATATATTCAGAAGATACAGGAGATTTAAACTTTTTGACTGAAGGTGAGATTTTTACAGAAGATTCTTCTTTTGGTCAATATATTTCACTATTTAATGAAAAGAAACCCTGGCCATGTTTCAGTTCAATTGCTTGGTTTTCAAGAGACATTTTTTCTACCTTCAAACCCACAAAAGTTATCCTTTAGACTAAAATATCATCTTTTTTAATTGAAAAACTTCTCAAATTGTATGTTTGGAATTTTATTGTATGGAATTTATGTAGCCTATCCTTTAAGCAGCCTTACATAATAATATAAGCCAAAATCCCCATTGTTTTTCTTTCAGGAGCTCAGCCAGACAGTTACCTACAGCGACTCTTTTCCACTCTGTCATTATGGGAAGCATACTCTGCACTCGACAAGATGAAATAAGTAGGGATTCAGGTAACAAGGGGCTGGTAATAAATACTAACTAGCACAGGAGAGTTGAGGGTAGGTCACATTCAGGGCAGGATATTTCTCAAATGTGTTTGGGAGGGAAGGACTGACAGCAGTTGCTTATCCACCCCTTAGACCTACTACTGTTTTGTGTGGGTCAGGGTTGTCCTGGGATATGGTGGCTGCACCTTCTTTCATCACACTAGACCTCTTCAAGAAGTGAGGCATGAGTAAGGGAGAATAAGATGAATAATTTTGCTTAAACAGCTGGTGCTGTGGCAGCCAAGGAAGCAACCTGTGATAGAGGAGAGGTGAAAGGCAAAAAGAGGTAGCCAGGATTAGGTCAAAAGAAGGACTAAGCACAGGCAGAGATAGAAACACTGAGACAAAGCTTTAGCCCAGGGATGAGTGATGCAGAGTTTCTATGAAGCTGGTAGAATCCAGGATATATAAGTGTGCTTAGGAATTGTGTGGTGGTTATGTTTGCATGCAAGGGCATTGTATATACACTAGCACTGCAGATATTGAACATCTTTAAGCTGATGCCAGAGGTCTGTCACATTGGTCAATCTTGGAATTGCTGCCAGTTTCCTGACTGTAGCATGTCCAAATGATTATTACATGAGGCTGCAGTTAGAAGCATACAAAATGACTTGCACGTAAGTTATACTTGTATCTGTGATGTAAGTCTTGCATGTGACAGTTTTGATCAGTCTCTTCAGAGAAGAAATTGCTTTGTACTTGCCCATAAATTAAACTTGTGTTGTGATGAAAAGACAGCAACATCAATTTCCACTTGGAAATGCTTTGCATGCAGGCTTTGGCAACAGCATTTCTCCTCCCAGGAAGAAGACTGTAAGAAATTCCAGTGTTACCTTTCAGATGATTATGCCATCATGCTACTGTATTGCACCATCAGGGTGTTGCGAAGAATGCCTTAAAATGTGGAGCTACCCACACCTAAAAAGGTGTGGGAATGGCATATTCTTTACACATGACCTCATCTTAAAAGGAAGATTATCATTACCAAACTGAAGACGATGGTAAGTTGAGTTGTTATAAATATAATTTCAGCAACAATATGGTTCAAATAAGAAAAAATACATTATTGTCATTGTCCTCTTTGCCAGTTCTACCTATAATTGTTCTTTTTTTTTTTTTTTTTTTCAGAAGAGGCAATCACCACAAAAATCAAGATGACCAGATTTCCCATGCTTGTGGCACGGCAAGATCAGACACTGGTGTGCAGAGCAGCTGGTATCACTATTCAGGCTGCTCGGCAGGGCCATGAAGATCATGCTCTGGGCTGGATGCGGGCGCCTGTGACTGCAGGGCAGAGGAGGGAGCTGCCTGTAGCTGCCAGCAGCCAGCTCTGCTGTCAGACTTATGCAAAGTATGACTAAAACAATGTCACTGCTGAATACAAAATTCCTCCATTTCTTTCTTGCTTTAATGAGAAAGAACACTGCAGATGTGGGGACAGGGACAAAAGCAGCCAGTATTTCCTCTTCTCTCTTTCTAGATGCTAATCAGCCGCGCTCATGGGGCACTGGCTAGTGCCTCTGGCTTCTGAACTGAGAAAAGAAGACGCTCCTCTTCCAAGTAACTAATGAATCACCCCTTTTAGTACATAGCATGCATGACTGCATTGTTAGAAGCAGTCTTAATCACTCACTGAGAAAAATTATATCGATCATTTCTCCCTTTTAGATGTTAACTGGAAGCCTCGGGAGTCGTGACTCACAGCCTGTGTGCTGCGGTGAGCCCAGAAAGACTTCAGTAGCTTTTGAGCTAGTTATAGAAGCCCCCTGCATCTTATTCCTCGCATCTTCCTAGTACAACTGTATAATTTGGAATAATGATAGATTTATTGACTTCATGGCTTGCTAGGAATCACTGTTCTGCAGATTGATTTGGCCTGAACTTTATATCGAAGTTCAAAGGGGAGAAGCATTTTTGTTAGGCAACTGACTTCTAGCAGGGAGCAGGGCAAAAAATGGTCCTGGTTTTGACAGAACCCACCCTCCATTTCACCTTTAGCTCTGTAGCGGTGTTAGACAAGCCACACATATGGTGGTTCACCCTGGTTTACCAGCATAAGACTGTATGTCAACAGGACAGTGGAATAAGGAAAAAGAAGTAGTAAGAGTAAATTTGGAGGTTTTTTACAGCTTTCTGGAAAGATAGTGAATAAGTCTGAGGTGAGAAATAAATCCTGTTGTTGACTAGGAATTGCTAAAGGCAGAACAAAGTGAATCGATAAAGTTTTCAGTGTGACATGGGAAAAAGCGTATCTGTAATGGTTTCAAATATAGACAGATACACTCATAGATGTGCTTGTGTATTAACTGCATTAAAAATACTAGACTGAAAGACTGTTACCAACACCAAATGGTCCAGTTTTCAACTAGTGGAGAATGCCAAAGTTCAGATGGCCCATACCCCCTTATATTGGTCCTTTTGTTTATGTATGTGTATTGTAAGAGTATAATATGGCTGAATTTTGTTATTACATCCAACTTATTTAATTGGATCAGGCTCTCAACTTGTTAATGTCTCCACAAATGCAAAAG
>JAVSBS010013373.1:0-18941 GCA_033124195.1 Coracias cyanogaster
TGCAGGTGAGGTTGGCCGGGGCTCTGAGCAACCTGCTCCAGTTGCAGATGTCCCTGCTCCCTGCAGGGGGTTGGACTAGATGGCTTTTAAAGGTCCCTTCCCACCGAAACCATTCTATTATTCTTAACGCATCTTTTTTCCATGCCCATCTTTTCCCTCAGAATTGTTTTCTATTGTACTAACGTCCAGGGTCATAGCCCCAAGTGCAAAGGCAAAGGAGGAGAACAGGAGCAGAAAGCTGCGCTACGCCCCTTCACACAAGCACTATGCTCCTTCAGGTGATGTGCTGCTCTGCCTTGGCATGGACACAAACGCAGTGAGGCTTTTCTCAACCTGCCATGGCCAGACACTAAAATATTAATCTTGGGATGTCTCATTTCAGCCAAAGCCTAAAAGAAAAGGATAATCAAGAGAAAAAGAGAGGGAGACACCAACGTTCCTTAAGTCTTGACAACTATATATATAACCCTTCTAGGTCAGCTGGGCGAGCTGCTTCCCAGCTTCTCCTTGCTTCCTGAACTAGGAAAAGCCCTTAGGTTAATAGCCTCTAGACTTTATTATGTCCCAGAGAGGAAAAGGTCTGGGAGAGAAAAGCAATAGCCAGAAGCACTGAATTTAAATCTCACCTCCCCACCACACTTCTCATGTGACCTTGAACAAGTTACTTGGAATGAGGAGCTCAAAGGAAGTCAGACACCCAAACTTCACCCTCCCTTTTCTCATGGTCCCCCCTCCAGCTCTCCTGCCTCTCAGCCCCACCCTTTGTATAGCTACAATTCTCTCCTTTCTCACCTCTGCCAACTGAAAAAATAATCATCCTGGGAAACAGGAGGACAACGTTTTAAAATCAGTGATTTTAAAGCAGATTGGCCTCATTTCTTTATGCAGTTCCATAAGTACTTGTCTCTGGGTATCACCCAACCTGATACTCAGTGACAGAATGGTTGGGAATGGCTCAAAGCTGCATCAGGGGAGGTGCAGGCTGGACATTAGGAAGCATTTCCTTCCTGAGAGGGTGGTCAAACACTGGAACAAGCTTCCATTTTATTACAATGCTAGTAATTATTTTTTATTTTTCATTTTGAGCACCAGAAAAGAAGTGTCTACAAGGTAACCAGTTTTTATTACCATCCTCAGGTCAAATTGGCCAATCATAGAGAAAGAAGTACCTGATATTACTGTTTTGTCACATACATTTTTAATAATGTAAACATAATCCTCTCTTCAGGATAGTTAATACTGACTTCAATCTAAAGAGAGGATGGTAAAGTTTTCACAGACCCATTCCACGTGTCAGGTGTGAAAGAAACCCAAGACTAAGTACATCAAAGCATTAGAGGATGTGTTGTTTGGAAATGATGTAAAGAAACTGTGGATGGTTTAGTTTTGTGCAACTGAAATGATGCAAAACCAGAGGAGATGAAAAGAGCTTAGGGCTGGACCACTCTGAGGAGCCTTTCTCCCTTCAAGACAGTTTGTTTGTCATGGAAGGACGTATCTCAATAATGCAAATTGTTCTAACAGATATTCCATCAATAGTCTTTCCAGGGAATGGAAGAGAAAGAAATGGTCACTCACATCCACAATTTATGGAAATAACAACATCCAGAACATCTGGATCTCAACGATGTATTGGGCCCCATTGCTGAGGTAGACCATGGATCTCCCAGAAATCAAAACGTTTGCCATGTTCCACTGTGAAAAGAGATCAATCTAATAGCTGAAAGTCCAAGAGCTTCAGCCTCCAAGCAATCTCTTTATCATACCCTTCCTTTCCCATTCCTTCCAGCAATAGCGGCTTATGCTGTAATTTTACTCTGCTGCCGTTGATTAGTTCTCCATGGAGCAGGATACGCCAATTATTCCTGTGCAGAGCTAGGACAGCTTTCTTCAGTGCACAATCCATATGCCGAAAGTGGTGTTTCATCTATGCTGGACTTGTTAAAACTCCCCAAAATATTTTAGTTAGGGGACAAATTTGAGGAACTGAGAAATTTCAGGAAGAGAGCTACAAGAATGAGAATCTCTTTTAATTCCTGCACCAATTCCAGTGAAATAGGAAATTCTTGTACGCTCTTTCCTCTTCTACCTAGCAGCACAGTGCCCTAACCATGACGCTATCAAAATTTGGCAAGGAGCCAGAGAAAGACCTGTGCCTCAGGGATGATGTTTGACTTGGTGTAAATAACTAAACGTTCAGTGTGACAGAAGCTCCCTTCTGAGGTGAGCATCCTCAGCTCCAGACTAGAGCTTTCCTCATCTGCTAGTCACAAATTCTCAGCCAGGATTTCAGTACCAGATGCACAACAGAGCCAAGCTCAAGCCTTTGTTTTAAAGCTCTGCCCCAGCTCTCCAGGTCTGAGCCTGTTGCATGTGTTTTCAGGAACCATGCAATTAAGTCATTATGCTTTTGCCCTGAAGCTGGACCCAAGTTTTGTGTGTTTTCCCCTGTGTTTACTGCATTTGTTGGAAGTTCTACAGAACCTTTCAATGAACACACACATGGAGAACTTATGCGCTCGGGAAGTCATGGATCGAGGCTTAAGAGTCTAGGATAAGTGCAATAGATGGATAACAGCTCAAAAATAAATAACAGATATAAATATTACATTGGCAACTTCATTTTTATCTTTAGGACTGTGTTACATCCCACTTAAAAGGGGAAAAAGAAAAATTACATCTCACAGAGCGATTGCTTTAGAGGTTTCTCAGAGAAGGCGACAATATTACACCACTTACTCTGAAGCCACGCTTTAAAAATCTCCCTACTGCCATAAGAGGACCTCCTGGTGCAGCTCAGTTTGAGCTCCCAGTGTGACACAGGGACTGCAAGGATCCCTGGGTCTAGGAGGGGGAACAGCAGTAGAAGTAGACAAAGCATTCGTAGGAGGCTTCTGGTGTGCGCTCCTAACCAGATCATTACCGGAACCCATCCTGGGTTGTGGTATGTGTGTTTGAAAGGGAATAAATCAACTGCGCAGAAGGACGCTCAGTCTACTGAGATGGTCTAGTGACACAACAGAGATAATTTAACCTACATAGCCCGTATACAGACTTACACGGCTATTCAACTCCATATATGTCCACATCTGGACACTCAAGTCCCGAAGCTCTCACTGCCTGAAAGATGGGCTCCATCTTGTAGGATGGATACTGGAATTTATGGTGAGATTCTGCACACTGTCATGTGAGCTTCCAAAGCATGATCATAATGATGCCTTCTGCACAAAAGAGTATGACTTTTAATTCAGGTTTACACCAGGAAGCACCCAAGCACAAGTTCAGGAATACAGATGGCTCTCGTACCGTGTCAACCCGCAGAGCAGCGGGGACCTGCAGTGCTTGCTGTGTGGTCCCTGCCACCTTATCTCCTGCAAAAGCCCTTTGCAGGCACACTGAGCTCAGTTCACATTTTCTAGTTTTGATGGCAAGAAGCAGGGGATACTGCTTCCTAAGATGTTTTAATTCCTGCATTGCTTGGCAGATTTTAAGCTTGCACAACTGCCCAGGGCAAGTGCTCAAAACCTGCAATCTCCTGCTGCAGCCATTTCCACAATTGTTTTTCATTCCGCATCTCATTTCTCCCCACCTTCAAACACTGCTCACCTTCCCATGGTATTTCTCAGGATCTGACAGAAGATGATAAATTCCTTTCTTTAACTTCAGACCCTGTATTTGACCATTGCTACAATAGCCCGGGTGGCCTCACCTATCAACCACCACCACTTCCACAGCAATACAGGTGCAGGGAGATTTAACAACCTCGTACAGCACCAACCAGGTACATGAAAGGCCAGAACAACCACCATGGGCCACCACTGTCCCACACGTGACACTCATCAGGGATGTATCAGCTAATCGCAGTGAATACAGCCCTTTTGCTGAGAAACTGGGATTAATCTCGAACAACCAACATCACTGTATGTTTCAAATCAGTGTTTGTCACTTTAAACCTCAGCTTTTACCCACTATTAACTCCAGGAGAGAGTTGCCCCTGCTTGGTGCCGTTCGGCTGTTACCAACCACTGGACACGATGGATGGATCCTTGACCCTTTTACATTGTCCTGTTAACTTCCTTAAATCATACCAAGTTACCACAGCTGGGTTATCAGTGTTGTCTTTTTGATTTAGTATGACTACAATGAACTTTAAAACATTATTCCAGAAGAATGTAGGAATTAGATTAGTAATTAGATCTTAGTAGTATAACACAAATTGTAACCAAAGCTTGCCTTAAAATAAAGTAGGTGTCAAAAAATACTGTAGGGACCATGCACACTATTAGCTCCCATTTAAAGTCAGTATGACTTCTTGTATGGAATAAAGCAAGTGCATTTACCCAAGGTATAATATGGGGATACGTAACTGCAGGACATTCAAAAATCAACCTTGTTAGCACCAAGGTGGAGCCTTCGTTTCCTTTTCTGATCCTGTCTCTTTTAGCTTCTCCTTTTGAGAAACCGTTTCCCATTTAAATGAATAAAATTATTAATACAATTTCTTCCACCATAACGCATAATGGGTACCTCAGGGAAAAGATAATTAGAGAAAAAACCTGTCTCACCGAGTTTGTGGTCTATCATGGTTTCCTCTCACAGAAATATTAACACCCTGTACACATTTGCTCCTGAGAGGTGCTGAATGGATCTGATAATGCAATAGCAAAGGGGTTTTAACTAAGGCAGAATCAGGTTTAGAAATCTCCCACCTTAGTTAGGCCAGACCTATCCCTTGAACTGACATCGTCATCTTCAAGAAACGCAGGGTAAGCATTGTCCTTTTCTTGTCCATATTCAAACACCTATCTATAGGATGGTCCATCTGTAGATCACTACTCACGATTGCTCCTAACACCATGACTGCACAAGCAAAGCTATCAGGAAGGTTTCTTCCTCAGTGGCCTGTGACTTGTCCACTTCTTTCATGCAGAAGAGATACAATTTATCCAACAGGTTTAGCTTAAGCTTTAACAAGTTTAAGCTAAATAACATCTCTGAGTAACAAACATTTACAAGAAAATTGGAGGTCTGGGGAAAAAAAGGACTGTATTTTTTATCTCAGGCCATTTACACAGCACTTTAAGTGGCTAGGTAAATATTATCACTTGAAGTATGGTATTCAAGCTTGTTTCTAATGTTGTTTTTTGAACTGGTGAAAGAGTACATCATTCCAAAAGAGAAGTAAAGCCTTATTCTGGCAAATCTACAGTTTAAGCCGGACATAACACCTCTAGTGGGTATAGCTCTTACACGTGATGGTTGTCGCCCCATCCCTTTGTGCAACCTCTCTTTCTACCAAGCTTTCCCCTTGTTAGGTTACACACATGGGTAGAGGAGTGAAAAAAAAGCAGCTCAGAACCCAACCTCTGCACTAAATTCTTCTCCTGCTAGCCAGGTCTTCTAACCTCTCTCCTTCATTCTCCATTAGACTAAAGCAGAGAGAACACCCACTTACCCATGTCAAACCAGCATCTAAATATTAGCTAATTAACCTTTGTATTTGTAAGATTCTAGAAAATTATAGAAGAGAATGCGTGGGAGAACAGAGGATACTTTGAAAGAATTCATTTATATAGGTAAAATAAGTGTGGCAGGGAGTGATATTCCATGGAGTAAGGCAAGAACAGAGGAAAAAAAAATTGAATTAGAGGATATAATCAAGGATGTCAGCCCAGAGATAGGTTTTGAAGAATGGAGGTCATATCAGGAATTTATAGCAAGAACACAGGCAAAAGCACACATCTTTCTTGAAGTTTAGAACTTTTCATAGGAGCACCTTTTAAATGTAACGGGTTGTTTGGGCCTTTGGCAAAGGGCTGGTTTTGAGCCTGACTAATCTGAAAGCAAAATTTAAAACCCATCCCAACCATTCACAGAAATTGTTAAAAAATGTTTCTCCCCCCTCTCACTTCGATCCTTTTGTCCAAAGTCAGGTTATCAAAGAAGGACAACGGAAACATGAACTTTGAAATGAACCTTTTTAGAGGTAAATAGGTCTCTGGGGTTGATAAAATAAATCTGAGTGTCGTTGTAAAGACAAGGGAATGGATACCATTATATTTGCAAACTATTTTACATCACAGCAGAGGATTCATTTTCTAACCTTGCCCCTTCTGCTGTTGTTGGCTTGGCTGCTTCTCTGAGTGGCTTTAAGTTAAAATTGCTGTCCCGAGCTGTGGTCTCAGGTCTGCTCACAGTAACCTGCTGTAAAGTGTACACATGGAGTTGTTTATTCAGAGATCAACCCTTCTCTGGATAACTATTTTTTGGCACAAAACTGACCAGCTGCCTTTAAAAGGGGAGAGAGGGAAGGGAAGGTCCTTAAAATCTTGGTTGCGGGTGCTGACTAGGCTGGACATTGCTAAAAAGCAGCTTATTTCCTATCTCAGTTAAGTAGACATGATTAAATTAGATGTTTTTCAACAGCACTGCTTATTTTCCTTCGTATCTACCATCATCTCTGGTACCTGCTGCTTCCCAGGTAAGTGTCTCAAGGAACCCAGTAAAGCCATTAGTGGACATGCAATAGGTCACTTTGCCTCTCTCAACAGAAACACAAAAAAATAATTGTTAGTGCCTATTATAAGTACTGGTCCTCGGTAAGCATAAAAGCAATACAATGTTCATCGTACAAAGCACTAATTCCTAAAAGACACTTTATTCATTGCTGCGGGTGATGGGATTCATCAATTCACAGAATTGTGTCCCAGTAAAAAACACTAAAACTTGATTTAAATAAACTGAAGTCATCAAAATCAGCTTTTGTGCCCCACAAAAATGTTCCTGTTTTGACAGAGAAAAAAGCATTAACTTTTCAGAAAAAATTACACTAAAAAAAAATAATAAAATAAAGATTAGGGATCAAGAGAGAAGCACCAGACTGAAGCTCTGGAAACCTCACCTCATATACTCCTACTAAATTCCACTGCCAAAAGGGCAAGTGAGTAATAAAAAATTAAAATCTCGACATTTAACCTTTCATCTAGTACGGATGCTTTGTTTTAAATGGGGTAAAGCATACAACAGAGCAGAATTCAGCAACCTCCCCTTTCGTTTCCCTACAGTGTACTGATACCTTACTCAGCTAGTAGAATACTCAGTTGTCGAGAAAATAAAATAGATGTGACCATATAAATGTACTGCAATACAAAATAAATTAATTAAGTGAATTACATCTATGCTTCATCTCCAAACCGTAATCTCATCTAAGAATCGCCACCACACACATAAAAGCAAGAAATCAGGACGGAATGGCATGATGAAAAGGTTTTATTGGTTTGGGTTTAAGTGGTTGTGCTGTCACGAGAAACAGGCAACTTATGCAGAGTGCTGCAAATGAGCTCTAATTAAGACGGAGCGCTGTAGTAAGACAAGCAAGGCATAGAATATATAAATTTAATAGGAAAAAAAAAAGCGCCATCACAGGATATTTCATTTTATATTTAGAAGGCCTGGTTTTATGTCCTTTCACTTTGAAAGATAGCTGTCCAAATACCAAGCAGAACTGACAGAGAGAAACCATGAGTTACGAATATTAGCAAAACTTTCCAGAATATCATTGTTAATTGACAAATCTGCTATAACAGCAAAGCTCCTCCAGAAAATTCTGCCTGTCTCACTCCCCTGGAAGTGAAGAAGTCCAATGCATGCAGATTCCCACTTCCACTTCTAAAAAACACCAGGTTAGAACCTAGCAACGATGTAGATTTTCATATTTTCTAGCCTGGAGCTCCATGAACAGCAGCTCGTGCTAGACCTAGAAAGCCTGTAAGCACCACGGCATATTCCTGAGCTTCAACCACTGGTCCTTTCTCTCCCGGTCCTTTGCACGGACATAACTAGATCACATCCTTGTAACAGAAATCTCACCTCTGCAAATTCTGATGTGCCTTCACGGTATTTCCGTGCACCTTCGTGGTAAATAGGTAAGAGCAGAAAGGGAAGACATTGTTTCTCAGGCCTTTTTGTACCTTCAAAGGTGTTTCCTCACCGTGAATGCTTGAAGAAAGCTGGTTGGGAGGGGGCTTAAGCAATGACTCCAAATTTTTATTTTTTAAATGTGTATCAGACTGCTATTCAGTTTTTCTTGTAGCTCATCTGACACCTGTGCCACACTCAGTTTGGTAACACCATGTAATTCTTCTGTGAATCAGGTGGAGAACACCTCCAACCTCAAAATCCTCCTTGGAGAACTACAGAGCAGAAGGCAGAGCATCAAAGATATTTATTAAACACAGTGTTTTCATGTGCACACGACCAGCACCATGATCATCTACAACGAGAAACAGTTTCAGCACCTTTTCATATTGGAGTAAAAGATGATAGTAGTAAATTCACACAAGCCTGCTTTTACCTCTGGGGGTGGGCAGTATCAACTGGCAGCTATCAAAACCCACCATCATCAATTAAATTAATTCTTGTTGGTATTTTATATACACACAAAAAAAAAAGGAACCCACAAACCAACAAAAAAAGAACCCCAACAAACCAAAAAACTCAAACAACTATTTTAGAGTGACTGTTTCCAGTTGTGCAGGAAGATTACACAGGATTAAACATGCAGGAATAAGAACGCCACCAAAAATTAAGAATGTCAAATATTTCATGAGCCCACAACTTTCCAAAGCACTGATATTTTCACATGAGGGATTCAGTGCTTGATCTTTCATGCAGATTATTTTTATCTGTAAATTAGAATAAAATGCAAAGAAACAAGCTCCTCTCTTTCTCTGTGTTTTCTCCCCCAGGATAATGTCTAACCATGTATTTTGGGCAGCATTACAAAAGAGAAGAGTGTAGTGTGAAGCCTGGGGGTGAAGTGACCCTTGCTGAAGCGTGCATGCTTTGACCGGGTTAAAAAAGAAGCATCAGTGATTGAAAAGCTGTTTGTGAAAACAGATGAGGAATAGATTAAATTAATTTTTTTTTTCCCCTTACATACACATCCTCGCTGCTAACCAGGAACCTCCTCATTAAACTCACTACTACCTGAAGCCAGTTGTGACAACGAGAACTCGCATTTGTCCCATAAAACCTCTGAAGTGTTGAATATTTTTGCACGCCATCTACTGGTACTTTATTTCCCCAAACCATGACATCTGTCATGAAAAAAAAAAACCACGAAAGACATAGCTGAGCAATTCCAGCCTTGCATGGAGTTGAAGCTTTTGCAGCCAAGCCGGAGCAGCTCTTGCCTGCAGCAAGCTGAATTCGGTGGCAGAGATTATCCATGTTGATGCGTTTAAAGCAACCAGTCATCAGGTGCATGAGCAGCAGCTTCCCCCCATCCACCCCCTGCTCCTCTGTAAGGAGTTACTGCCTCCGTCCCTGCGCTCCTCTGTGATGTTCATCCATCGACACACAGCCCTGTTCCCAACACATCAGCCACAGGCTTTCTGCTCACCAACAAGCTCTCCCCACATTTCCACAGTCCTTTAGCGAGGAGCTGTGAACAAACTCACCCCCCTACACAAACAACCCACACACACACGGAATTACAGAAGCTTTTTAAAGCCTTTTGAATAGTTATTTGATCTCTCTGAGCTATAAGACTTCATAATAATTCCGGGCCCTTTCCTTCGCTTCTTAATGCTGCCAGCTCTCCCACTTCCAGGAGCCAGTGTTTCATAAAGCCCCAGCTGCTGCAATCAAGATATCTGCAAGGAAAGCTCAAATCTGGTTTTTAAAGTAAATTTCCAGCCTTTGCAGATAAAAAGTCTGGAAGCACTATGGCCCCAGGCTCCATAACAGGCAAACAAGCCCTAAATGTATTATTTAAAAAAAAAAAATAACCAAAGCCTTGGAAAGAATGACTCATTAGTTTTGAATTCTTTAGATACATAATACTAATTTTTTGGTGAACACTTCACCACTTATTTGAGATTCCACCTTAAGAAAAAGTTCTAAAACTAGCTTTCAGGCTGACCAACAGAATCAGCCCATTATCCCAAGCTTCTCCTCCCAGCAGACCTTCAGCTCATCAGCTGCTGAGATTGAAGGGCCCAAACTTCTGGTCTACAGGGAGCTGAGACATTTCAGCACATAGGTTGGCTTCAGCCTGCTCTAAAATGGAACTGCCTGTCATGGGCCTTTGAGATAAATGCCTTTATTAAAACATGGGACAAAGTCTCCACAAAGGTCCAACATTGCTGTGCAGAACAGGAGGGAGAACTTGGAGCATGGGTAAGAGCTAAGGTGCATTGGGTCTATCATCATTGTGTTTTGTTGTATCCCACACAGCTCCGCATATTCTGGGCTCTCACTTAACTGAAAGTGCCTTTACACCCACCAAAGCATGCTACACCTCTGCCACAGTCTTACTCTAGACCTGTCTACGACAAAGACACCTTCAGTCATGGTAAAACTGCCATTTCTGGAGCAGACAAATAAATGAGTCCCTTAGGAGGCAAGGTCGTGTCTTTTTTCCCCTGTATTTACATACAGCACACTTTCTACAGAATTAATACAACCTTTGCGTTCAATATCAAGGACCAGACTTAGCAGAACAAACACACATTTCTTTGTACACAAGTTGCAGACCCAAAAGCCAATCTACGCGTATGCGAGGTCTTTTTTCGTCAGTCCGTAGTGATATATATGTGCAGATAAATCTGAAAGGTATAGCTCTTCAGAGCTATGCCAGACAGGTTTCCATACATATACCAGGCTAAAATTTGACTTTTCCCTGCCAGATTTTCAGGAACTCATTTTATAAAACCTTGATCTATATATTTTGGATTGTAACCGAGCCTTCCCTAAAAGAAGTTGGCTGGAAAACCTTTAGCAAGTGGGGTGGATGCCACACGTGAGTAAACCAGCCTTCACTGGATCAGAGGTAATTTATGGGAAAGGCTGCAACCAAATTCCCGTAGGTATCTAGAACAGTTACTGTAAAAGAAGTCATTTTTAACCCAGGATGTACCGCACAGGCAAGGCAGTATTTTCGAAAGCTTTCTACCTTAAAGTATCAATGTAAATAAATACAAAACTGTTTTAAAACCACAAATGCTGTGTAAACGCACAGGGAGAACCTCTTTTGTTTTCTGAGTGCTTTACAGCGGCTGCCTCGAGCTCCTTATCTTTCTTAAACTCATCTCCAGCTCTACACTGGCCCTTCAGCCTGGCACATCTACTCCATGGACAAAGTGCTGGCATCCTCTCCATCTTCTGGTCTTCATCACCTTAACCCATGCTCCTCTGCAATCAACACCCTCCATTTTTCCAGCCTTGCCTGTCTTACTGCCAGAGGCTTGTGTTTGCCTCTCTGGGCTGAAGCTACCCACTCATACACGCAGCAATGTCGGTGTTTTTAAAGCACCGTGTAAAGATGGTGCATTATCCTAGCGACAGATTTGAGTATCCTTCCTCTATCTCCTTCTCCCAACAAGCCCGTTCAATTCTGTGGGCCAAATTTTGTCCTTGCCTTTGTCATGTAGAGCAGCAGCTCGGCCTTTGAATAGTCCCACTGATTCAAATGGGACTTATTCACACAATCAGCCATTAGGAAGAATGGAAAGAGAAGCTGACATTATATAGTAACATTTCTGATGTATGGCTTCTGATGGCACAGAACAGCCTACTAATGATGAAACCTTTGCAAAAAAAATGTAGTTGCCACTGCTGCTGCTTTTTTGACAAATGAGAAAAATCCCCGTTTCTGTGAACAGCATTAGTTTTAAAGGGGATTGCCCAAAGTATATTATAATGATGCAATGAAAGCTCAAAATACAACAGACCTGTGCATCTGTTTTTACAGTATAGCAGAAATGGGGCATTATCTAAACGAAGACTTAAATTACCTCTAAGTGTTTAACACCACCATTCACAGAGCAAAGCCATAAGAGCACAAATAAATAAACATACACGTAGCTCACCAAGTCCACATACAGGTGGAAATAAAATTCAGCTGGTTGAGAGCGCACTTTATCCAACATTTTAAGGTAATCATACATTAGCTTCATTAATTTTCAGTACACAGAAGCGTGGAGCCACTGAGCATCCTGAGGAGCAAGAAATGAAGGGTAAGGCCTCGAAACATAAAGGAGCTTAACATCTGAAATGGTCATATTTGCTGAATTAACACATTCTCTGTGTTGCAGACCCAACCAAAGTCCTAAAATAAAAGGGCTCCTTTAAACAAGCCCTGTGAAAGGAGTAGATCCATTAAAAATAACATTGCAGGTGCCACAATATTACTGTGTATACATTGCTGCTGTATTTTTAATAGTCACTCATTCGTTTGGAGAGCAACTTGTGAAAGAATTATTCATTCTCCCTGTGCATACATTTTGAGAATAATTCACTGTACTTTTCCAAATTATTTTCAAAGTGTACACACACAGGAAAAGGACACAAAACTTTTCCCAGGCTACATTTGAAAGCTTGTCAGCACTCAGAGCTAAGGCCTTTAATCCCAGGCTTTAAATAATTTAGGTAACACTTGATTACTCCATTGCTGCAACGTCAAGCTCTGCAAAATCCGAGCAACACAATATTTGAGGGGAAAACAGAGAACACTCTACTATGAGCACTTAAGGAAAAACATTTCCTGCGAACAAACCGTGAGCAGCAGCCTGGTGTTGGCGATGCAAACTGTGGTAAAGCACCCCCCAACTAACACTTTATCCTGGTTCCCACTCCCAAAACCCTTCTGTGAGGAGTTCCATGGTACACTAGTCGCAGCTTAGAGGCTACAAAGTCCAACAGTCTTAAGCTTAAGGAACAGCTTTTCCTTGGCTTCACACGACTCAGGGATACACCCTGGCTAAAATGTGCCCATCGACTCCAGGAGAACAAAAAAAGGCCACCACCCCCCCCCCAACAACACACACACACACACCCCCAGTTAGTCAGAAAATAAAATAAAATAAGTTTTTACCTTTCTTGTGGACTACAATTTTTTTTTTCTCAAGAGAACAATTTCATTTTCTCAGGTAATCCACTGGGGATTCAATATTTGCCGTCTCTACACATTTGTTAAATAATAATAAAAAAAAGCAATAGTACAAATCGCTTTGTTCTCTTAGGTGCAGCTGTACCTGCATTGTTAACAAAGTCTGGATGGCCTCGACTTTTCAGTTGTGTTCTCCACTCAGAAAAATAGTTTTAACCAAAAAACAAAACTTCTCTGTGCAAAGTTATTTAGATCATTTTCCAGGGGGTAAGAGGCATGAACATCACACTGTGGGCTGGGTGACAATCTATGCATTTTTCGTTACATAGAAACACCAACTTCCTTCAGAATAATGAAACATCCTAAGAAATTATCAGAAGGCAACAAAAGAAGGAAAAAGAAACAACACCCGCCTCCCCCTGCAAATTAAATTATCACTTATTAGGCCCTTTAAGATCCCTTTTCACTGCTGCCTTTGAAATTTTTTTTTTTTTTTAATCTTGCATGGAGGAATACAAAGTTTTTTCGCTTAAATCTACCAGCTCCTTTTCACCCCAGAGCTCGCCGTTCAGCCCTTTGCAACAGGGCTAGAAAAACAGCCCTAGAAAACCAAGATCAACAACGACAAGTCCACGATTGCCCTCGGCAGAGTCAATAAATGGCACGTTTGGTTCTCCCTCGTACCATTTTGAGCCAAGTCCTCACACAACCACTGCCCTGACACCTCATCCATCAGCTCTTACAGCACAAGAGCAGAGCCCCCACAAGCAAACCTCTTCTCTCCTACACCATCTCCAAAGGTGAGGCCCAGAGGAGAAACAGCTTTATCTTCCAGCATAGCCAGGATACACCTCTAAGATCAGACCTTGGCAATTTGACCTAAAGCCATCCTTACTTGCAAAACAAAGTCTCCATCATCTTCAGAGCAAGAAGGAAAAGAGAGTGAGAAGGAAAACAGGGGTGGGGGTAGGGGAGGAAAGTCCAGTCCTCTCTGACCTGATTGGAAACTTTGTTGTGGCAAAAAGGAAAAAAAAAAAAAAAAACGCCAACCCAAAAACCTCTTTGGCCAGTTGAGAAAGTGCCTACGGTTGCTCTTGTATTGGGAGGGTCTGTTCAGGGTTTCTCAATCTTCTTTTCTCCCGCTCTCTCCCCCCTCTCTTTCTCCCCTTCTCTTGTTTCAAAAGGGGCCTCTGGTCAGCGCTGATTAATAAGTGTTTTTTGTTGTGAAGTGTTGAATAATAGAAGATGGCCAGTGACCCAGGAAAGACTAAACCTTGTGCTACTTTATTGTGGCAAGCTGAGAAAGGGGCTTTAGGACAGAGACCCCAAGCACTGACCCGCACACATCCTGCGGATTCCCTATTCATTCTCACAGCCTTCCAGTCGCCCAGAGCTCCCATTGTTTGCCAAGCAACAATAGAGATTTTGCACAGAAAGTAAAGCTCTCTTCAGATTCCTCCCTGATGTTTTGCATTTGGGGAAACAACCAGCCTTAAAGTTCTTTTTTTCCCCTGAACCGAATTTCACGAAAACTCCTAGGATTTGGGCTTTTATTCTCATCGCTCAAGACTTGCTATGAAAAGCTAAGAAAACAAACATTTTTCTCTTAATAAATACATTCTTCTTTTTTTATTTTTTTTTTTAATTACACAACACATTTCCTGGGCTACCGCTTCCCTCACAATTTAAGGGGGAAAATGAGGTTTCTTCCCTTTTATTCCTTAACATATCGCTATGCCTTAATGCACACCACATATCACTGCAGTTCCTAAAAATAACTGTATTCAAGCATCCTCTTTTTTTAATTTGAGTGGGAGCCAACTGGAGAGTGCTGCTCCTTTTCAAAAAAAAAATTTAAAAAGCAGAAGATTGAAATCTCTTGGTTTATTTCTGCCCTGATTAGGCAAGCCCAGCTTTTATCTCCTGGCAGCCTGGCCCCTTCCCCACACTCCAAACAAAGAGTTCACCCGCAGCCACCAAGGAGGGCAAATGCCACTCGCCCTGATTTACCTGTAGGGCCCAAACCCACATTTCTCATTCTAACCCAGGCATTTCTTTGCACTCTAACCATGTGGATAAATAACTCCTGCCGCTGTCGAGCCTTTGGGTAGGAGCATGGCTAGATGGATCAGAGGCCTCAGGACCGCAGAGTTTTGTTTAATTGCTGTCTCTGGCCTGTTATACATGGATTTCCAGTCCTTTATGGCATCCACTTACATGTGTCACCAAGTGGCTACGAGGTTTGGCTGTTTGGTTGTTGCCTTGTGTTTGTGGGGTTTGTGTCTTGTCGTGGATTTACTAAGCATTAAAAAAAAAAAAAAAAAGAGAGAAAGAAAAAAAAAAGGAAAAAAGAAGAGCAGAAGGAGGTTGCAATCAATGGGACAAATTCCTGTGACACTGCTAAGAACGGGATTTCTTCCCCTCGCTGTTATTTGAATTTATAACTGGCTGCACATTTTTGGCAGGACCATTGCGCTCTCTCGGTGTTGACACCTGCGCGGGGAGGTCCAGAAACCCACCCTTTGGAGGCTGCGGGAGAAAAGACCAGTCTGTCAGAGAAACCTTTAACAACTGAAGGGGGAACAACAGTCTTTATTAAGGATATTGGGTAGCAGAATTACCTTGGCGGGGGCGGGAGGCGTTGTAAAACATCCATTTGCAAGAGGCTTTCAGGCTGAAAACCCTTTCATGGGTGGCGAGGGGAGGGGGGAGGCAGGGCGGGGGCTCGCAAGCCCCCAGCTATCTCCATTTGTCAGCGCCAGAGAGGAGGGGTGGTGAAGGCAGCGGGGTGGAGGGGTGGGCTGCCCGGTGGTCCGCAACACCGGGGGCTTCTCGGGATGCGGCTACAAGTGCGATGAGCGCGGCGGGCTCAGCCCCGGGGACCTTTCGCTTTCCTGCCCAAAACAACCACTGAAAACGTTCAGAAGGGGAGAAAGGAGGCGGGGGGGGAAGGAGAAAGAGGTGGGGGAAGGCAAGAGTCCTGCTGTATTGTTCCCCCGCCGAATTGATATGCTAATTCCCCTTGTGAGGGCATCACAAAGAGCACCTTGCACTTCTGAAAGACTTTTGTGTCCTGGCCGGAGAAGTTTATTATCAACTAATTAGCAACAACTTCTAGCAATGAGTTGGGTTACATTTTCATAAGCTTTGAACAAACATCCTGAGCTGCGTTGTGTCAGGGTGATGGGCTCGCTAAGGAAAATAGAGTCCTAAATCAGGGAAGGAGCTTTAATAATTAGCGCCTGCTATATATGGAGCCTCTGTCGACGTAGGTCTTCTTCCGAGGCTTTTGATTCACGTCGCTTCCAGGCTTGCAAAGGACCATGACAAGCACTCTACAAAACAAAATCTTACTCAGGGATGACTAGCCAATTTTTCCCCTCGCATTAAGGCTCTTTTCTTGCAGCCGAAGAGCGTTTCAGACTACCCCGATAACGCACCAAGGATAATCAGTCTAGGAAGAAGCTCAATACAATTAGGCATATTCATATTAAGTATTATTTGGAGAGGCTTGTTGTAAGCAGTCTAGCACTTCAAATATAGAAACCGTCCGGGAAAAGGGAAGGTTATATTTGAAATGACCAAAACACCTTTACAATGTCACAGGGTTTTGGTGTGTTATTTTGTTTTGGTTTTAATTCCCTGTTACTCATGTTCCAGTCTTTCCAAAGGAGGAGGATCTAGTCTCAGAACTAGGTTAGCTCAGTCCTCTTTTTGTAGGCTGCTTGTATCTTTGGAAGTAAAGGCTATTGTGTTTCCTTGGTTTAAATTGAAACTAGAAAAAAAAAAACCAAGAGGGCCTTATTTTTATCACCGTAGTAAGAGCTGGTTATCTTCTTGGCTTTATGCAATCAGAATAGAGCAGAAACAACCCTCTGAAGCTAAGGACGATCCAAGATCTACTGGTAATTCTTACTGACTGGAAACAACACACTTACAGCTTCACATCACACTGCGGAGTTTTGGCTTTTGAGGTGCGGGATTTGGCAAAGGAGGGGGGGGAATATCATATTGCGGCTCAAATCGGATTGGTTTTGCACTTTATACATGGACCTCCAGCGTGGCCTTCCTGAACCTGCCCTGGCCCTGAGGAGAGCGCTGAGGAAGCTGCGAGCCTTGGGCCCGTTCAAATACGGTGGTTATTGGGATGCAGAAGAAAGCAGCTCGGCCATGGCCGCTTTTGCAATTCCCCTTATCCTCCGCTATTCAATTCATTTAATGGGTAAACACACTCTCCACCACTCGGTCTCTTTCTGTCCCCTTCTCCAAGTGATTTCATTTGTTTAAAATCCTAAAAGGTGGTATAAGGTCTTATTGAAACCCGGTAACGCAAGGGGTGGGAGTGGATTAGATTCCTTCATTTCCTTTCGGTAATCCTAAATGCAGCTATCCTTGGTTCCTTAATCTCCTCTAGAGTCGGATTACCACCCATTTGAGCAAGTGCAGCTGGAATTAGGAGATGACAAGGATGCAAAGAAAGTGCCACGAACTCCCGAGGTGACCGAGATGTCGGGGTGGCCCTGCAGCCCCCCTGGGTTCCCCTAGGCAGTGGAGCAGGGCAACCAGGGGCAACCCTGGCCTGGATGGTGCCCACCAGCCCCCAGTGCAGAGCAGCTACCAGGCTTGTAGCTCGCATCAGCCAAGGCCACTGCCTCAGGGCTTCATTTGCCTCAAGACAGGCTTCTACCAGCCCTTTCTCAGCCTTTGACACGGCCAGGTTAGCCACACTATCATAGACCTAAGGGTATATATTTATATATACATATATAAATGAAATTCGTATCTACGCATGGATATCTATATGGCTATACACCTATATTTTACTGTACTGGCTAGAAGAAAGAATCGACACAGAATCACCGCTGAAATACGGAGCAAATATGACCATGCTTATGCGCTCCTCTGTCTTCCTGGAAAAAGTCACCCCACATGAAAACACATGTATGTGCATGCGGTTACTTTTTAAAACAATCCCTCATATTTGATTGAAATGGAATATGCCGCCGTGTATATTTAAGATTAAAGCTTTATTTTTAAAGGCCTGTAATCCTTTCAAGGAGATTTTGTTGATATAAGACTTCATTGGAAAGTAATTGTGGATTGTAGAGCTCTGACCTTTGCAGGAAGCAGGGTGCAGCTGAGAAATACTGTGCATCAATTTCTGACGAAGCCCCTGCAGACTAGCTAAGTGCAGATACAAGTTCAGGAATTTATTTAAAAGGTTACAATTAGTGGTTCAGTCAAGGCTTGGGATGTGGTATTTTTATATTGAGTGAAATACATGATTTAATTATACTGTAAAACAAAAACCCCAACAACCAACACCCCCCTCCCAAAAAAAATTTAAAAAAAGGAAAAAGAAAAAACACCAAAAAAACAACAAATTAAGGACAGGCCTGCTACACAAATTGGAGGCAGCTAAATGCTCTTTTGTGCCTGCAGCTCTAAGGAGGCTGTGATGCATGCGAAGGAAAGTGACTGACTTAACTCATTGGGATTCAGGGAACGACCTGCCCTCTTTTGAAAAAAAAAAAGAAGAAAAGTAAGTGTGTATGTGTGTGTGTGTGTGTGTGAGCGTGTGTGTGAGAGAGAGGGAGAGAGAGAGGAGGGGGAGACTCACACAGAGTCCTGCTTTCCTGAGCTGAGAGCTGCTGCTTCCCAAGCAGAAAGTACTAGGAGAAACACAGCATCTTGCCTCCTTGCTGCATTTACACAATGAAATCACTTCTATTTTTACTCCTGCGAACCGGCCGGTTTTGCTTGCATCCGCCCCGAGCCATGGACCATGGGAACAAACAAGTACTTTAAAAAAGAAAAGAGAGAGGGGGAAAAAAAACCAACCACCAAACCCAACCAGGCTGGGATGAGGATTACTCGCTTTAGCGCTGGCTGTAAGTATAAAATCTTTTGCTGCGGTTCAGAGGGATAGCGAGCGGCTGTTGCGGGTTAGGTTGGGGAGGTTCAGGGTTGATTCAGCTCTTTGTTGTTCCCTTTCCCTTTTTTTTTTTTTTTAATTTTTGGAATATCACACACGCTTCCCCCCGCACGC
>JAVSBS010013374.1:0-18500 GCA_033124195.1 Coracias cyanogaster
CGGCTCCGCGGGGCCGGTTCTGGCCGGGCAAGCGCCGGTTCGAGACCCGCGCGGCGCTGCCCCGGCCTGGCGCGCCGCCTTTCGCAGGTCAGACGAGGTACGCGCTCGGCGCTCTCACACCGCAGCGGCGGGACTCGCGAGTTGCGCGGAGCGAAGGCGGCTCTGTCCGGCCGCCGAGCCAGGTTTGCTCTCCGCGGGCCGGGGCCGCGGCGCACCGGGAGCTGCCGCTCCCGCGGTCCCCTCAGCGCCGGGCTCGGGGCCGTCAGGCCGGCGGGTTGTTGCTCGGCCGCGCCACCCCCGCGGGCTCGCTCCGCTCCCGTCCCGCTGCGGAGCCGCTCGCCCCGTCCCGCCCGCTCGGCGCTTGCCGGGGCAGGGGCCGGACGCGCTCCGAGGGCGGCTTTGCTGCTGCGCCTCTGCGCGGGATGGGACGGGGCGCTAAGAAGAGAAATGCCCAGTAATAACGGGCTCGCAGCACGCCAGAAAGCTTTGGGGGTCACCTGCTTTCTTGTGACCATCTGTCATGCAGTGCCCTTCTTCTGCCGCTTCTTCCTCAGGGTCACTGAACGGAAGAAAAATAATAAAATGTTGCCTTTACAAATGTCTTTGAACTGCTGAGCTTTTCCGAAGGCTGTGCACAGATGGAAGCAGTTACCCGCGGCACTCTCCAGAACACTAGCGCCTGGTGTGTGGCTGAAGGGCAGCTTGTTTGCCCAGGAAATCGGGTGTTAGGAGCTCGGAGAAGTAGCGTTTTATTAGTTCAGCCTGTCACACTTCCTTTGGAAACTGGAAGTAGTTTTGAACAAATAGGAACGCTAATTAATAGTAACCGCCGTGTCAGATTTGTTTTCCCCATGGAGAGGTTTGGTTGGGGCTTTTTTTTTTTAAATGCTGAGGCACAGTTTTGTGTTTGTGTGGGTCTGAAATAGGCTGTAGCTCACAAAATACAATTCCGTCATGTCTCTGTGCCGGCGATGCCTCTGCAGTTACAGAGGGGTTTGCAGAAAAACTGGTGACTTTGAGTTCTTGCTTGGCAATCGTTCTGTGATGCTTTTGAAGCGATGGAAACGCTGCATTTGTCTCAAAACTGTCCTCTCTGCTGTCTTGCATGGAATGGGCTTTTATTTTCATACCTTGCTTTGTAAATACGTAACTATATAGTAAGGAATACGGCTTTTATATAAAAGTTTGCATTTGAAACGACAAATGACAAGTTACTCGACTCTTCGTTGGTTCAAACTGTAGCGACTAAAATGCTGTCCTGTAAAGCTGAGTGGTTGGAAAGAACAGATGTACTTTGTTAAAGGCTTAGTGTTCTACATTGCGGCGTTATTTAGAGCTTGAAAAGAGAAAAACCCGAAAACTTAATGCCATGCTTTGTCTTAGTCGAATCTTTGTACAGCAGCGATGCGTTGAACAAAGACTATGCTGTTAACGTTTTGTTACTTAGCGCTGTGCTCCTTGAACTAGTTTCAGTTGTTCCCTAATCTTAATTTACTGCTGCTCATTTTTTGTTTTGCTTCATAAATACACCAACATCCTCAGAGGTTTTAAAAGCAACAAACCAAGAAGTTAGTTAATTTGGTATCTTGCAGAGCACAGAGGCATATTCTGCTTCGCGTTGCAAAGCACAATTGCTAATGGATAAAGAGAGTTTCTGTATCTGTTTCTCCAGTGTTTATTCACAGGCATAGGAGATCACCTGCTCCACCATTTATTACAGCGTAATGCAAGTCCTTTCCACTGAGAGTCATGAGCTTTGAATCAGAAACTAGTTTAGCAATTTTATGATAGGTGAGTTTGTTTTTTTTTTCCCTGCAATTAATTAGTTTCCATAGTTCTTTATGCAGTAGTTCTTTTGGTAATTCCCACCAAAAATGTTTCAATTAGCTGTCTAAATACTTATAAAATAAATGCTTTGGGTGGTCTTATGCCTGCAGATTTGTTTTGCTGTTTGTTTTCAGGTATGGGAGTCACATCGTGTCATGTAGCCACTGAATAGTTACCTCTTGTTCATTTGGGTATAGGTCAGTTTGATATCAGCATCTGTTTTCCTAGTTTAAATAAAAATTGTATTTTCTGGACAGGTGGCACTTTAAAAGGAAACATTTCTTTTTATTCACAGTTAGTTTGTATTAACCCTTGTTCATAATGTGACAAGCATTAAAGTCCCTAAGCTCTTCTGTCTGCATTCTGGATTCTCAGGGAGAAGAGCTGCAGGTTGTCTACTTAACAAATTTGCACCTGCTTTCCTCCTCTTCCCTAAAATGTTCTGTAGAAGAGAAGTATATACAAATGGCTTACACCTTGTATTTTGATCCTGCAATGCCTCGAGGTTGATAGCATCTGCAGGCAGGCCACCTTACTGCCTTCCCCGCAGCTCTGACATCCTCTGTGCTGAAGCTGTGTGCGTTGACTTCCACCTGTGCAGCGCAAGGCTGCATCTTACAAGCGTAAAATCCCGGTGAACAGCTTTAACTTGCTTTCCCTTTTGAGTATAAACTCTAATGCCAGGAGTAGGAAGCGGCAGAATCAGTTATTTATGACTTTATTTTGTACCAGGGAGACAAGTGGTATTCAGAGATAATATAAATAGCTATTATCGTGAAGTGTTGTTCCAGTATGATCAAAGTGCAGAGCAGCGAAGGGGAAGTGTGTCACCAGCGCTCTCGGGGACAAGACGAATTTGGTTCACTTAGTGATACAGTGGGTGACAAACCTTCTGGTTGGAGAGTTTGGTATTGCACACTTGGGGGTTCGAGAGTTTCTGAATGCCTAGCTCCAACTAAATTTAAACTATTTATTTGATTCCTTTCTTTTTTTCAGCTGCTCTTGTTATTTTTTCCCCCTTTCCAACTTTTAGAACCACCTCTCATATTCTGGCTTCCCAGGAAGCAGTAGTGTGTTGAAGAAAAGTGATTCTCCTTTTAGATTGTGTCTGATGCTTATCCATACTGTTGGTAAAGGCTCTTTGTAGCTGCTGCCACTAACATCATTGTTCTAACACGGCATTATGAAGGCATAATTTGCAGCCTTTTTTTGTCACAAAATTAGACTACATTTATGGCTGAATTCATTTTCCTTTTTGACTTCTTGAAGTTTTATCTTTTTTTTTTTTAATTATATTTTTAAAAAATATCCATTCATTGTCATGTTGAAATATCATACTTATTTTAACACCCTATGGAATACTTCTGTATTTCTGACTTCCCATTTGTCCCTACTCTTAAAAATACGGGAGTGATTCTCTCTTAGTGCTCTTTGTAATCGCAAGCAGCAGCCTGCCAGGCAGCCAAAGTGAAAATTCTCCTCTCGGTTAGAGGCAACTGCCTTGTTCCAGGCAGTTTTTGCCTGGTTTCCTAAATGTATGGCATGACAGATACAAATTATTAACCCAAGTCTTGTATGCCTTTCGCTGGAAATAAGATTTTGTTATAAGTACATCTTGGCTTATTAGCAGGGTTGGGAAATATTTACAAATGAATTAAGGTGGGGTTGTATTTGGAAAAATAAATGTCCTTAACAGCGTGGTACTTCATAGCGCTTCACTGAGGATTCCAGAAGTGGCATTTGCTGGGAAACTGTACTTTGCTGGAATTCAGAGATTGCACAACTTAAATATATCAATTACATTTCTTACTTTGAAAAAACTCAAGTACATTTGTTTGGGTTTTTTTTCTTCTTGACGGCTGGTGGACAACCGCTTTGTAATGTGCTGCCTGCCGTACTAAATCACTTAGGACAATTGTCTTCCAATCTCTGTGTCATTTAAATGTGTGACATTTAAAAAATGTCTTTCATTTTGAGCTGGCTATTTATGTTTAATCTCATAACTATTATATGTCATATGCCTTATGTCATTGTTTTGTTTGGTAATATATGTGCGCTTAGTTTTTTTCCTATTGAAAGGAAATTAATTTTTGGAGCAAGTATTTGAAAACTCAAATTTTCAAAGACAGAGCTATTGAAGGTTTTCCGCATTGGAGTGTACTTTGGCCTGTGTTTCTTCTTAAAAAGGTATCAGTGATAAGCAAAAAAGTAATAATCCTAAAAATACATAGGTATGAGCCATATTCATCTCTAACCTGACCTTCATAAGTAGGCAGTAGGTTTTAAACATCTATGATTGAAGGCCCTCTAACAGTTTCCCAGTGGAGGCAAAGAATCCTGTGAAGATAGTTCAAATACGCTGTAAGGGAACTCGCTTTTCTGCGCTATCCCATGCAGAGTGCTTACAAGAGGACTGCACACCCACTGACTCTTCAGACCATGGCTTGAAAACCACAGGAAGTAGTGGTGTTAATGCGGGGATCAGAGTATTTTCTCCCACTTATTTGGTTTTACTGGGTGTTTACAGAGCAGTTCTGAGAATGAAGTACAGGAAAAAAATGGATTTCTATGAAATTTTGGAAAGTAAGTTTTCTTGTGGGTCTAATGATGTCAGTAGTTGTCCCACTTACAAATAAGGTATCGCTATCCTTATGCCTTTCTTGATAACTGCAAAGTATTAAGATCACCCCAAAATATTTTAAACTCATGGTTCAAAAAGCACTCAGGAAGGTAAGGAATGTTACCCACATTCATGAAGTTGTAAATGTGATTAAGTATTTTTGGCATTTATTCTTGGAAGTAAAGCTAGGTGTGTGCAGGAGTATTTTGGAAACAATGTCTCAACTAGCAGTTACTGTAGGCTGAAGAAACTGTCATTTGAGGAATTACAAGAAATCACTCACTAGCAATTTACATCTTTAATGCCCCAAAAGCTATAACCTGAACTCCTACACAGACACAGAATCTTTGCTGTGAAGAGAAACTCATCTGCAGGTAGTCCAGAGCAGCTCCATGGAGCATGAGCTTTTACTGCATACTGTTTATTACCTAGGGAGGTAATAAAGAAACAAATGGGGATGTGCAATACATTAATTAAAATACAACCGGTAAATCTTAGAGGGCATGCAGAAAGTAAGATGGGGTGAACTACTGTTAACAGTTAACATCTCTTTTTGCCTTCTCTTTCAGGGTAACTTTCTTATCATATTGCAGTACTTTTGAAAATGCCAAGAGGTGTTTGAAATCGCCTTTCCATTATTTTTGCTCTAACTAGGAAGACTTTAGAGAACAGGGTCAAATTTCTGGCAACAGAGAAGAAACATGGAGCTGAGGCATACATTGCCTCTGCTGGAGATGAGAAATTAGATACCTTTATGTCTAAATTCTAGACATTCACGGAAGTTTTGTGTTGGGCATCTGTTGAAGAATCATCACGTGAGGAGGAAATTCATGTCTTTGTACAAGATTAGGACAAAGACTACATATATAAAATAAAAATGCCAATCAGTCTAATTTTGAAGCTGAAATGAGACTTCATAGTGTGTAGACATTGTGCTACCGCTCTGCACAAGGATAAAATTCAGGATGCATCACCTATGATGTCTTCAGATCAAATAAAGTACATCATAGCCTACGTTCATGCTTATTGGAACTCTGGATTAAAGCTGAATTGTGTGGGAATATATGACTCAGATCAAGAATTACAAACAAAGCCATTTTAGACAATACATTCTTGACTTGAACTAAGATGCTACCACCCATTTTCATTTTCACTGCTGAAGAGGAAGCATTTTGCTTTCACCATGAGTAAATATAATTAATAAAACCACAGAATATAAGTCTTTCTCTTCCTTCCTGGCAAAGAAAAATGCATACATTTACATGGAAAGATTTCTCATTTATATGAGAAGAAAAGAGGAAAAAAAAGGCATTAAATACAAAAGGAGCTATTTATGAAGTGCCAGAAAAGAAGCTCTACTCAAATGGCCCTTGTGAATAACTCAATGGTTGTAATTTCACATTAGGTCTGGCAGTGAAAATAGAGCCACAAAATATATTTGCTTAGTAAAAGATACATATTTTCCCATTTATTTGTGCATTATGATGAACTCACCCCAGCACAGAGAGCCATCCCAAAGCCTCTGCACCACTTAAGTCCTACTTAACCCGTTTCAGGAATTTAAGTGGAACTGAAGCGGTGCCTAAGACTTACGTAAGGTCTCCAGGCAGGTGTGAACTTAACATTTAGTGCATCTTTCACCAAAGTCACTGGCATTGTCCTACTGCTTTTCACAACAGAATCATTAGGTACATTGTTATTTTTAATTTTTTTGAGCTCCTCATTTGGAGGAGAAATAAAGGTCATGTTTTAGAATTTGACCTTCAGTTTCTGAGGATTTATTCTGTGTTTTGTTATAGGGTGAATAGAAAGTCCCTTCTGTGGAGGAAAGCTTTCTTGTGAAAAGTTAAGCTTGCAGTTTGGTTGTTAAAGAAAACGTGAAAATAGCCAAAAATAGCCTGTTAGCGTTAGCTCTCCATTTCAAATCTTTTGCTTCAAATACTAAAGCAACCTTTTCCTCCTATTTTAAAAAATAATATAAGCATTCAGACAAGATTTACATTATTTCATAGAAGCCAGCTGGACCACTTAACATATTGAAGTTAAATGTATTATATATTTGACTGATTGTGCCAAAAAATTGGCACCAACTTTAAGTCATACTGTGTCTTCAAAAAGGGTTTGCCTACCACTGTTAGAAAAAGCACCTCTAGTAACTATAGTTGGAAAGGGTCCAAGGAAAAGCAACTATTGTCTTTTTCAATCTACTTTTTTAGTCAGTTTGAAAACACTTCTTTTACAGTCACTTCACTGTTTCTATCTAATGAGGCCTTTTACAGTTTATTTAAATCTTCCCATGGCCAGAAAGGAGACAAGAACACTTAGGACATGATTGTGAAATAGGAAGTGCTGGAAAGAAAATGAGAAGGCAAGTATCATACCCATGTGACTTTGACTTTCAAACTCATTTATTAAAAGTGAATAGTTTGTGAGTTGTTGCTAATGTTCGAAATGATTTCTATGTCTAAATTATGTCAGGATGCAGGAAAGAAATTTGAAGACATCTAGTGGCAATCTTAAGGAAAGCAATGAAGAAAATAGTTATGAAGCTTGGCTTGAAATACTGTTGATTTCAACACTAGCAGGAATTCTGATAGTTGAAAGATGGCATTTTCCAGTAGGCAAGTTTGGATTGAATCCCTCTCCTAAAGTGTGTTATCAGTAACTGCTGGTTTGAACAAAAACTTAGCAAAACTGTCCACATGACTACTGAAACATTACAGATTGTATATATGAGTGATTTATGAGCAACAGAGAAAATGGGGAATTATCTGTTGTTTAACTGAAAGCTACTCATCACTCAGTACTTGTCTGATACTGTGATTATATTGTGCAAGGTAAGTAAGATGCAGGATACTATCGTTGTGGTGTGTCAGTATTACTTTTGTGCTCTGTTTTTGCACATTTTGTCCAAAGATAGCAAATACTTGCATTGGTCTTAGGTATGTACCCTGGTTACATGTGTCAGCAAGACAATTATAATCTGGCTGTTAGTCTTTTGAACATCTTCACTAGGTCTGGGGTTTTTTTTGAGAAGCATGCTGTGTATTTTGAAGATAGCACAATAAATACACAATATTCCTGGTGTATGAGTAGGTAATCAGGTTCAGGTCAGCATGGTTTGATACATATGGCACAGGAAGTAAAGCAAGGTTCTCTTCAGGGCTTAGACTTCAGGTTGTCTTCACGTCTACTAGAGCCCTCCTGCATGACCTGGCTCAAGCCATGTCGCTTCCTTGTGCCTGTGTTTTCTCGCCCAATGATATTCTATTTTTGTGGCCAATTCATATTGAAAACTTCTTGCTTTAGGGACCAGTCTTTCTGTACAGTGTTTAACAAATCAGAGCCAAAAAGTCTTAATTCCTCTGAAGTTCCTGCGTTCTCATGTAATGCAGATAAAGAGTACTTGTACACAAGTGATTATAGAGCAGAGGATCACATAATAGGTTTTTTTTCTTCAAATGTTTTACCTTCCAGTGTCTTTTCATCCCTCTTCAAAAATCCTCTCTAGTTTTGACATCTGCTGATGAGGTCACTAGCCAAATTCAGCTGTACTCTTGTCATATTCCTTTGAAACTGGGTTTTACAGAGGAAAGACTGGATTTAGCTGATAAAAGTGACTAAAAAATGGTTACTTCAACGATTCCTGTTTATGAACTCTGGGATAGATGTCAGCTTTCTCGAGGGGAGGCTCATACTGCAGTAAAGGACCACAGTGCAGTGCAGGATGATGCAGCTCACGAGGAATGGATGCTGATGCCTGTAACTCCTCAACATGTGGTGATTGCTGCGCTGGGATGGAGACACGGCATTGGTTTTAACTGTCTGCATAGATCACCACAGATCAGTATCTGCTCCTGCAACTTCTAAACGGAATTCCACAGCAAGGATTTGTCCTTCCAGTCGGCTGTTGACAATGCCAGTGCTTATTGAGGAATAATGAATAAAGTAGTCACAAGTATTTGTCTCTTCCCGTAGCACTTTCAAAAGGACATCTTAATCGTACATAGCACTTGTTACCGATTTCCAGGAATCTCACTTGTGGTTCGCTCTGTCTGGTATCTCTTGAGCTAATTCTGTGCTGAGAAAGTAGCTGTGTTGGTAATAATACTACTCTTCTTGTCATGCTTTGTTAAATAGGATTGAGTGTCAACAAGCAAATGCATGTCAAGACTTTGTCTGATAGTTTTTTAGATAGAGACAGAATACACTGGTTAAAGTGAAATGCTAGTTCTTCTGCCCGAGTGTGTAACTGTGAGTAAAAGGAGCTAAATAGTTTCCTTGTTAGAAGAGGCATTCAGTAAAGGTCAATGGACACTGTTCTAATTCCAGCTGAATTTGAATGGCCTTCTTGTTGCCCAGATAAAAATGTCTAAACGGTTTGAAGTTGTAAACCGTGCTTTAAACGGTATAGTTAAGGATTTGTTGTTGTTAACCTACAGAGCTTTTTAAGATTCATACACTATATTGGAAAGTCATCATCTAAGAGACATCTAAGAGACATTAAAAAGGGCCAGGAATATGTTATTCCTAATTATACAGCTCCACATACAGTTCTGTTCAATGTCAAAGTGCTTCATAAATAGTGCAGATACCTGACAAGTGGTCAATTCTTATTAAAAAAAAGTAATTACTTTCACGTGAAAGATTTTACAGTTATGCTCCACATCCTTCAATAACCTCCATAAGACAGAGAAATGAATGCTTGTTTCACAGAGTAAAAAGGCAAGAAGGTGAAAATTAAATTATCTTGTGGCTGCAGTTTGAGAACTGGTGTTAGAATTCAGAATATATTGTTCTTACTGATTACTGTTACTACACCATTAAGGCCAGGGGACATCATTACACAACACTCCAGAATCAATAAAATGACAGGTTTCAACTGATAAACTGGATTTCTGCTTTACCTTTTGCTTTTGCTTTGTCAACAAAGGGTACCTGATACTTTCTCTGCCTTGTAGCAACACATTCACGTAGGTAAATTCAGTATCAAACAGAGCTAGGTGAAATGATAGCATTTTATATTCTCCTTTCCTCACATGTAAATAAGCAGTGAACCAGCTGGCCCTACAAATGGTTGTCACTCAGCAATAGTCCGCGTTCCTGCCTGTGCATTTTCAAACGTGCCTAGACAAAGTACACGGCTTCCTGTGCCTGATCACTTGCTAGTTAAGAACGCTTTCCATCTGATAGTAGATTATTACAGTAACCTTTAAATCTTATTTTACATTAATGCCAGTCCTCAATGTTCCAAAATCGAGTCAGCACACGCAGTCATGAAGCTGGGTCGAGTCACAAGCCTTCTTTTAAAACTATTGATTGGTCTATACCTGCCTTTCCGTGTCTGAGGCTGTAAATGCACCCAGCTCAGCATTTTCAGGTTTCCTGCAGCCTTAGTGCTAGATGCTATATTTTGTTTAGAAAAAGCTAACATTTCCAGCTAATATCTTTTCTTAAAGAGATCAGAGTAAAACAAAAAGAACCCACAGATAATGCAACACAGCTGATGACAAGAGTTATCAGCACTGATTGTAGAGTTAGTACTCCGTTTTCTCAAAAATTTTTGCATTTTAAGCTTTTTATTTTTCTTAAGGATAGTTTTGGTCATTTTCATCACAAATTTTTATTCTGGTTTCGCATTCAGTTTAAGAAATGAAAATTCCAAATGTTATCAAATGCTAGCTTCTTATTTGGACTCTCATTAAAAAAGCTTTTGCAAATGTTATATTGGTCTACGCAAATTAAGCATTTCAGCAATACATGGTCATGGCTCCCACGTTTAATTACTTCCCCTGTTAAGTACTATAAAGTCATCTCATTAAAGACAAAGTTCTAATAATACATTAATTGGTCTTTATACTTCTTCACTGCAAGAAACATTTGGATAAGGTAACCCCATTAAAAATACTTATCACTGCTGTAATAAAGAAGGATCACAGTAGTTTTTATTGATATACTTAAAAAGCAGTGCCCTGGTGCTCCTTTTACATCACACTATTTCCTAAATCAGTTCAATTTTTCATAGCATGTTTGCCTACAGTTGACATCTCCAAATGTCACATGATTGCAAAATCTGAAAAACACTTTTCAACCTTCCTAACAGAAGACAAATAAGTTTCCTGGTGTCAATTGCTTGCTAATAAAAATGATATTGGTGGACTTTAGGTTTTAATCAATTACTTTACTTTGAATTAACAGTTAATTACATGTGCCGTATTGCATTCTACAAAATAGATGAAGCTGTTCTGTAAGGCAAAAAAGGCTATGTACAGTGCTTTTCATATTTAGCATATACTGATGCATGTAACCGATCAGCGGCTGACTAACCTGAATCATTTCCATGGTTTCATTCAGCTTCACTCTCGAAATTCCTGTGGTCTGCTGAGCAAATAAAAAATATCCCAAATTTAAAACATGACCACCATGAAAGCTTTCCAAAAGATCAGACTTTTTAATAGGATTTCTGCTGTTCATAGGCCCATACATTATGTAATTCAGAAAAAAAAACATTTCTTCTGAGAGAAGCTCATGTGCTGTAAGAAATCCTTGACACTGAGGGAATGAAATAAAAAGCCCTGTATTTAAGAAAAAAAAAACCAAACCTGACAGATTTTGGACAAGCAAATATTCTAGTGATAAGAAAAGGTATACATATTGATGATATGTATGCTTATGAATAATTCAAGATATGCTGCATTTAGTGAGGACATTAGAGTTGGCATTCTAGTGCTAAGTTAATTTGAGAAACACTTAAATACTAGAGATGTGTGACATTTCTTAATTAATGGTAAACTCTTAAAAAATACAATTTTGAGGGTATTCAGTATTTTGGGTTGAGTTAGGCAATAAGTTTCATCTGCAAGGAATGGAAATAGGAGAGATGCTTGAAAAAAGTCTGTCTTCATTATTTTGAAGGGGATTGAATGAGAAATAGTCATGTTTATTTTATCTTTTTTAAAGTTAGAAATGGTCTAGAAAAACAGAATTAAACTGTAAAGTTTTGTGTTCATATGAATATACATCGTATATGGAAATTCAGATCTTAGGAATGGGAAGGACCAGAACTTTTCAAGGACAAAATTATGGTGTAAATTTCTGATCTTCTGTATTCTGAAAGCCACTGTGTAAGCAGTCTTCCTCTGACCTATTCAGGTATTTCCTTTAGGGAGAAATAGCTTCATTTTTATGGGGCATAAAACATCACTGCTTAATCTGGGCTAAGTGCTGTGCAAACTTGAGGAATCTTGATACAGAGGAGCACTAAAGGTGCGCACTGTAAAGGTTTAAAGTTATCCTCTCTGCAGTGTCCTCTTCAAATACATATTAGTTCCTGAGGATTTTTAACTGACATCATTCACTTTATTTTTGTTTTACAGAGAAATGGTTAATGCATGGTTTGCTGAGAGAGTTCATACCATCCCAGTCTGCAAGGAGGGAACCAAGTCCCAGAGTGAATCCTGTGCTTGTCACCAGCCTGCCGGTGCTGAGACCACCAACTCTGGGACGCCAGCAAGGAAAATCTCTGCTTCTGAATTTGACAGACCCTTAAGGCCTATTTTTGTCAAGGACTCAGTAGGAGCAGTGAGCTTCCTCTCTGGCTCTGAAAAGAAGGAACAGATGCCTCTGCAATCTCCAAGGATTGAGACCAGTGCAGGGGACCAGTGCTCAAGACTATTAGAACTTGTGAAAGATATTTCTAGTCACTTAGATGTCACAGCACTTTGCCATAAAATTTTCCTACATATCCATGAGCTCATAGCAGCTGATCGTTACTCCCTGTTCTTGGTCTGTGAGGACAGCTCTAATGAGAAGTTCCTTGTAAGCAGGCTGTTTGACGTGGCAGAAGGCTCCACCCTGGAAGAAGCTTCCAACAACTGCATTCGCCTGGAGTGGAACAAGGGCATTGTGGGCCATGTAGCGGCTATAGGCCAGCCTCTGAACATCAAGAACGCGTATGAGGTAAACAAGAAAATTCATTGGCAACAATTCCTTAAAACAGGAAAAGCCATATGATCAGCTGTTGTAAGATTGCTGTTTCAGTATACTTATTTGGAGCTAGAGTTGCTTAAACCAGTCAAGATGTAAACCTGACACCATGGTTTTGGTTATAATACATCTATTATAGATACAGGCATATACAGAAACACGTATCTATGGCTAATGCTAGAAGAATGTTAACATCAAAATAAATTATGGAAGTTTGGCATTAGCAGTCAGATAACACCCCCATCTTAACCAGCTGTGTGCACACCAGTGTTGGCATTTCGAGCTTTGGACACTTCGACGTCTACATTTCTGCTTGTGTAAGGATGTAAGATGCTTCTGAATTGAGGCATGATGGAGATAAATACTGATGAGTTAATTAACTCATTAATAAAGGCATACAGAGCAGAAAGTTACTGCTTCTTATTGATCATCTCAGTTAATCTAAGCATGTTTACAGAATTAGGTAACATCACCAAGTAGATTTTTTCAGAAGCAAAAAAGGCAGCATGATTTCCTCTGGTTTCGCTTTCAACAAACACTTGTTTGCTGCCTCAGAAACTGTCTAAACATTTGCTAAGTACATGTTTCCAGTGGGACATCACCTGTCCTTGTACTTTAAAAGTTCAGTCTTGAATTGAGTCCTTCCTGCTGAACTTGAAATCAATTGCTAGAGAAATAAGAGCAGCCTTTAAAAATAGTCTGATTTACTTTAGTAAGATTTTTTAAAATTGGTTTTGTAACAATATTCAGCTGAAAAAAATGCAACAAGCAATCTCTGGTAAAAGCAAAAATACTAAGCACATTAATGAAACTTTGTTCCTCTGTGGCCATATATCTTTTAGTATATTTCTGTAATTTCTTCTTGATGATAAAGGTCCTACTAGGGATGATTAGCACATGTATAAACTTACTATAACGATGGTCTAGGCTCAAGAAAGGCTTCTCCTAGGGTTTGGGGGTTTTAAATTCTTTTTGGCAGTTGTATTTATCCACAGGCACTCATGTTCCACATAAATGCTTTTTTGTTGTTAACACATTGATAGTAACAACTTTACATATAGTTATTAGCTAGTAATGGAACCTTTGTTACCCTGGGTAACAGTTAATAAAATATTGTACTTCTCTTAACCTTTAAACCAGGGAAGAAAAAGAACTGGTCTTTAGGCTTTACAAATAATTGTATTTTTTTCTTGTATCAGGATCCAAGATTCAATGCAGAAGTTGACCAGATCACAGGGTATAAGACTCAGAGCATTCTCTGTATGCCAATTAAGAATCATAGGGAAGAGGTAAGTTGCAGTATTTGGATCACTTTGTGTAATACTATTTCCAGCTATGCTAATGCTTTAAACTTTTATTAGCTGGCAGTCATTATTTTACAGTGTAAAACCATCTCATTTTAAAAAAGACTGCTTGTGTTTGCTTGGACTTTAATTTTATCTTATCTAGATCAGTAACGCAAGGCAAAGGGAACTGTCAAGAAGAGTTTAATCCCAGATGCAGAAGTAGAATATATGTATTTAACTCTAAAAGTGCTGTGCCCAGTTCCTGTACGAGTATCTGTCAATGTTAAGGTTTTTTCCACACTTACTGGTCTATCTCAGTGCACACTCAGATCACAATTAAGAGTTACTGTACTTCAGCTTAGCTTGTATCTACGTTATTTTCTTCAGAGGACACAAATTGGGTTTTATCATTGTCTAAAAGGCTGGCTTTTACATTCTATTAACTCAGATCATAAGTAATAAATTAAGAAACATGGTAAGTGCTTGACATCAGGCATTGAAAAACACGTGGTGTTGATGTGATTCAGAAAAGTCATCCACAAGTCATGTAACTTAATTCACTCCTAATTTAAAACAATGTGAATCTGCTGATTGAACTCTTGTACATATTTCCTGTCCAGCTACTTCTCACAGAAATTCTCTCTTCCTGTCTGATGCTATTGCAGTAGGGAGAATTCTTATCAGGGACTAACGATGTCTTCTTGCACTGCATAGTTGAAGAGTGAAATCAATGAAAGCAAATTCTTGGGAAAAAAGTGAGGTCCACTGTTCACCCAGATAATCAGTCAAGATTTCATTTCTTTACCTACTACTAATTTTGGTTTAAATTATTTTTTTTCAGTTCTTCCAAGGACAGCACTTGATCCTCTCCCACTCCTGCTTAAAAGTCTTCCCCTTCCTAACTGGCAGCAGCCACCGCTGGCCCTGGGCCAGCTGATGAGCAAAGCAGATGTGGTGTGAAGAGCTGTCAGGGACCAGTGGTCCATGTCAGGCAGATGCAAGGCTTTAAATTTCACCCAAGCCATCCCTTTTTTTTTGGTTGTTGAATGGGAAAAAAATGCTGTGCTCTATATAATTCGGATCAGAAATGAATTACAAAATGTTGGTGGCCAGGGAGCGTGAAAGTGCTTATTTCTCACCGGGTCCTGATGGTAGGTAGGGGCAGGAATAAGAGCTGCAGTCTGTTGGTCCAATACACCATGACTTACAGGCTGAATAAACCTGCAATTGGCCATATCTTCAGCTAGCTTTCTGCTCCTAAGTGCATCAGCAAGTGGAAATGAAGCAGGAATTTGTTTATTTTGAAAAGTTCAGCCAACCTGAAGTTTGAAGAGAGTGTTACACTCTACCTATATGCAATGATTTGAAGGGGCTAAACTGTAAGATTTCTTATAGGAAAGGATGGCATTTCTTCATGATTTTAAAGTATCTACTAGAAGGTTTTTCTTCCCTCTCACCATCAACATCTGTCCAGAAACATATCAGACAGATGCTGAGTCAATGGATCAGTCCTTAATTTGCCATTTGCATTCTGCTTTTTCCATTAAAAAAGACCAAATCAAACAACAAAACTAGAATACGGGCTCTTCCCAGACAAAAAATAAAATTTAAAAATCCCCAAAGCCCCTCTAGTCATATTGAGGCTAGTGAATGCTGCCTTAGTCTAGGATGTCAGCAACCACAGTCAAAAGATGATTCTGGAAAACATCCAGAAATAAACACTGAGAAAGAGAAGCAACTGGGGCTTCTGTTTGTTTGGTTAGTATTAGTACTATTTTTTTAAAACAAAAGAGTCAGTAATTGAGAAGAAGAAAATCTCATGCTGATTATTAAATCCTCTGGGCCTGCTGAAGTATGGAGATTTTTCCAGTAGATGTTTTTCACATTTGTGTATATTTCCATGAGGCACGTGAGAACCCAAAATCTCACTTAAAAATAACAGCTAGTAAGAAATGCCATAGATGAAAAGAAGAAAACAGTTTGATTAACAGAAGAGCTCATAAAAAGGACCCAGGAACTAGTAATAATGAGAAAAAAAGCAGTGCGATAAGAGGACTTTACCTCTGCACAGACGTGCATGAAGAATGGAATTATGTTCACTTAATAGTAAAAGAACTTCTTGATCCCCTACTCAGCTGATTTTTGCTGACAGAAATGCCACAGAAACATTACATTTCAGATGCAGAAAATTCTGCTTATGTCCTTTAAGATCAGCTCATAGAGGCTTGTATAGTGTTAGCTTTTAGAAGAGTTCTTATTTTCCCCTGAAAAATTACAAATGCAAAGCGACAGAGCTTCGCATCTGACTTTGGGGCCTCTGAACTAAGTTCTGATACCTGCAAACCCCTGCTGAACAATCTCCAATAACTAAACAGAACCTCTTTCCATCCCATCATACGACAGAAGCATTGCCACGTGATGCTCTCTGGTGTGCAAGGCTGTATCATTTGCTGGTTATCACCATTCAAGAAAACCAGGAGGAAGAGAGGCATTGTGTAACCTGGACTGTATTCTAAATAAAGAGAAAAACAAAACGGCTCTAAGTCAAAGAATTCCTGTATTTAAATTTGCCATAAGGGGAATGTGAAGCTATAGCAAAGATTCCATTTTGCTCCTCAAAGATTTTCTCTTCTGGTGATTCTTCTGTCAGAGCAGAGAACTGTATACAGTTATTGACATTGGTATGTAAGACTTGCTACTTGGATCATCAACGCATATCAGAGAACCGTCAAAACACACTGAATTTTTATCCTCGGTAGTACAAAGGCCACCAATGAGAAGTTAGTATTAGCCAGCTTGTACCTCAGAGTTACCATGGTTATTTCTTTTGCAAGGGGAAACTGGTGTTGCTGGCCACAGCCGTAGCTATTCGTGCCAACCATTTCAGTGCTACAGGGCTTACACAGAAGTCAGGGTTTCACCACTCCTGGCAGAAGACCAAAGGTTGTGGCAGTTCATCATTGTGTATCTCAAAAAGCAGCTTTTCATTCCTGGCGTGTCCTTAAACCTTGAATTTTTCAGAAGCTTCAAATGGGACTGATTTGCCTTCCAGAGCTCCCCTTATAACAAAGTCAGTAAATGCAGCAGCTCTTTATTCTGATTTTGTTTGGTTTTAGGCCCAGAAAAAGGACTGCAGAAGTTTTTTGCAAACAATTATCGCCTTGAATTTCTCCATCTGGTTTTGTAGTCATTTGTAAACAAATAGTCATTTGACACAATTTGACAGAACTGAATAGAGAATGGAAGTCCTTAGCTGAAACCAACTTGTGGAGTTACCCAGAGCCAATAAAAGACTCAGTACAGCTCTCTAACCAGTTTGGGATATCTGTAGAATGGATGGTCTCTGATACACAAAGTCATCGCAGCTGCTATAGAATGTGTACAGGAACAATGTAATTTTCTCTTATTTCTGCATTTTTTTCTTGCAGCTGTGCAAACTAATGTCCATGAAATTCTATTTCAGTTTAATTTCTACTAAAAATCTGAAGGATTTTCTCATATGGGAACTTTTAATGGAGACCTATCTCCCAGGCTCTGAGTATGTAAGCCTGAACTTCCTACTAATTGCCTAGGGAAAAATTTTATTCTGGCAATGCTCACTCCAATCGTTTAGTTTGTTGTTTGCTTTGCCCTGCGTCCTGTCACTGGGAAGCTCTTCCCAACAAACCAGGGGTGCTGGTCTATTTACAACAGCCTCTGAAAATACCCTGTATAAGATGTGACCAGGCACGTTACTGTTAGCCAGCTAAGTTACTTTCTCCCACAGCGAACACTTGGGGTGTAATACGTCACAGTCACTGCAGTAGAGTGTAGCTGCAGCCAAGCTGACTTTAAACAAACTCACTCAACTTCCAGTAGCAGTCTTGCTGCAGGATTATGGAGATCAGTAATTTGCTTCTTGGGTGGATTTTCAGCTTATGCTGCAACGTGTTATAGTAGCTAGGCTGCTACTAAAATCATGCAGGCTACTGCTGGCATGAATGAGGGAAGAGGATGTGAAGGTTTTGTTGATTACAAATGAAAGTCTGTAAATACAGTTCTGTCCCTGCGAGATCATTTTATAAGCATGAATCAAATCTCTACCAGGAGAGCAAAGTAAGCTTTAAACCACTTAGTCTGTCTTCTCAAGTGGGTATGTTCCCATCTTTAAAATGAGATAAAAGTTGAGTTTCCCTCTTCCTGTTACCATCCCTTAGCTTAATATTGTTTTTCTTCAGGTGCCAGCAAAGTAAATAAAAAACCCCTTTTGTTTCTTAGGAAGTGAAATTATATTAATTACATTTGTAAGTCAGCTGAAGTAAGAACCAACTAAAAAGGGCACTAGATGCCTATAGAGCTAGAATGGCTTTTGCAGAGTTAGACCTGTAATCTTAATGTGCAAAAAATTGCAGCATGAAACAATCCAAACATTGGGAGCACAGTCATCAACACTAAAGTCATTGGTCATCACCTACTGGGAAATACTCTAGGTAGCCTGCTACTTTGAGAGGCAGGAGGCAGCTATTGAAAGAAAATAGTAAATATAAAGCTGTCTGAGAATTGCAAGAAATGTCTCCTTGTAATGTGCATCAGGCTTTATTAAACTGAGAAGAGAGGTTATATAACAAGTAGCAACACTGTAAGATTGGTGAAAAAGAGTCTGTAGCACTCAACAACTCCCCAGGTACTTCAGGAATTAGGGCATAAGATCACAGGTATCAATGTATAAGCAGATACCAACTACTCTAGTCCTTCCTCTCCCTTAGTCTTGGTTTCCATCAGTCCAGAGCACTACTTGAAGT